>PVJC01025401.1:0-24781 GCA_004026665.1 Murina feae | reverse complement strand
AGGGATCCTCACCCCATGAGGGTGGGGCCATCCTGGGTGAGGGGCTAATAGCTGTTTGCATGTTGGGCACAGCCCTCAGCGAGGCTGGCTGGAAGCAGGTATCTGGAATTTATTTATCTTCTGTAATTGAAACTTTGTTGCCTTGAGCCTGGGTGAGGGGCTGATGGCTGTTTGCAGGCTGGCCAAGCCCCCCAGTGGTATCCCTCACCCCATTGGGGTGTAGCTAGCATGGGTGATGGACTGAGGGCTGTTTTCAGGCTTTCAGGCTGCCCACAGCTCCCATTGACCCAATGTCCCAGCAAGGCTGGCTGGAAGCAGGTTCCTGGGGTTTATTTATTTTCTATAATTGATACACTGTTTCTTTAAGCTGGGGCCTAAGCAAGTAATGAAACCTCCTCTCTGCTTCAGCTCTGGCTTCTATAATGAAACAATGTTTCCCTTAGAAGTCAGGCCTGGCCTGCTATTTGCTTCAGCTCCTGAGTCTTCTGGGATTGAGACATTGTTGCAAATATGTTGTTCCCTGGAGTGGAGAGAAGCCCAGGTGGCCCGCAAACAGTTTCACTCCTGCTGCAACGGAAACTGCCTGTTTACTCAGCTCCCTGAGTGCCGGCCTCCATGTTGGCTGGGCTAATTTGCATACAGTCGCTCTGATTGGCTGGTAGGCATGGCTTAGGCATCCCAAAGGGATGGTCAATTTGCATATTACGCTTTTATTATATAGGATAATACTTATGTTATGAATGTGATTTAACAGTTTACATTGTTCTACTCATCAATACACAAGGTCATCTTCCCACACATACCTACCTGTAGATTGTCATCATTCAAAATTCTTCCATTGTTTGGAACAAACCATACTTTATATAACTAATTTTTAAGTGAGGCTAAATTAGGTCATTTTTTATTGTTGTGTGTTTTGTTTTCTTTTTCTCTAAGAAATAATACGGAGTTAGTGTTAAAAACAAAAACTACCAGGGTGGTCTGTTCAAGCTCAGGGGCTAGTAAAGTGAGGTCATGTTCGGTGGGGGAGCACAAGTCTGATCTCCACAACTCTTCCCATTCTCTCCTAACAGCAAGAATAGGAAGAGACCTCCCCTGCCGTCCAAAGGGGTCCCCTTTCCTTTCTCCCAAGTAGGGCCTGGCACTGACCTTTTATTATGAAGTATACTCAGACTGAATTATATTGCCATTTTGTTTTGCTTTTTGCCTTCCCTTGCTTCCTCTCTCCCCCCCTTTCCTTCCTTTTGCTAACTTGGTGTCCAGTTTCAGCTTCCGCTCGAATTCCCCTCTCTTCTAGTCACCCCTGAGTGTCCAGGCTCCAGTCGGCCTTTCCCTCCCCCAGAAGGGCCTCCCAGTGCTCCTGACTTTGATCTCGTTTTATCCCCTGCTCAAGTTTCCAGTTTCTCTAGATGGTGCCCTCCTTAGTATCTGCAGGCTTCTGCTGCCATCTCATCTGCAAATAGATTAGAACTATTGCTTCCCAAGTCACTCACCCTACCCTTGAAAGGACTTAAATTCACATCAAGCCTGACACAGCTGCTCTTTTGCCCGACTTCACCTGGTACCGATCCTCACCCTCTGTTCACTGTCCTGTGATAGTAAATTTCCATTCCTTGCGAAGCCACTCGTTTCTAGTGGAAACTCCTGCCCTGTGCTGTGGCAGAGAGCAACATGCTTTGGCTACGTACGGTCTGACCTGGCTTCGAATTCATAGTGAAACACTTACTACCTGTGTGACCTCAGCAGGTAACTTCATCTTTTCGATCTTCATTTTCTTCTTCAGTAAAATGGGGAATAAGGATACCTACCTTGCAGATTGGATTATGCTATGGACTGCATAAAATGTGTCAGATGACTGGCACATGGTAGGTGACTAAAATGATAGCTACTTCCTGTCATGATTGCTTGGTTTCTCTTTAGCAAATTTGTTCATTTTTAGCCAGTCTCATTAGGTCTTATAAGGGGGTCAAAGAATTCAATGCATTCAAGGTTCTGTTAGAAATGGATCCTGTATTAATGTAAAATTTTGAACATAAATATTTTTGCCAACTAATGGTTCTCCTGTTCCTGGCAGCGGTAAATAAAATAATTAATAAAACAAAAATTTAGGGCAAGAATTTAGATGTCTCCGTGAAGTCCCCTGTGCTAGAAATAATTTGTATTTTCCAAAAAACAGCTGTTCCCATTTATCCCAGCTGGTTCCCCGAATCTGGTTTCTTTCGCTCTCTGAGGTCCCGCAAGCGAGTTGAGGGATGCTCTTTGTGGTTTGATTATTGGCACAAATGTGCACCAAGGGGTTTCTTAAGCAAAGACTTTCCCAGTTCGTCTGAGGATTTGTCTCCCTAATCTATGTACTCTGGTTGCTGTCAGAGGGCATGCTGCCTTTAGGGGTTTCGTACTTTGCATCTTGGAGCTACTTATTTCTGGTGCTGATTCCTCCTGGGTGATGCACTGGCCCACATGGACAAATGATAAGGAGATTATAACACGAACTCAGATTTTTCCGAAGGAAAACCAGGAACTTGGTTCCTTGCACACAGAGGTGGTGGACTTGTCCAGGTGGCACATCAGCCGCCACTACAGCTTGCTCCTTTCTGGTGCCGGTGATGTGGGCCTCCCAGCAGCAGCTCTGCCACACTCAGGGGCAGTTGTCCCTCGGATACCCACCAGGGAATGACTTCTTGAGGACTCCTGCCCTTTAGGCAGAGCCCCTTTCTTTTGTGATGGTTTGGACTAAACCCTGGGAACCTTTTATTGCCCAAGATGAAAGGATTAGAAAACCCAAGACATTCTCTTGGCAGCATTTGCTCCTGCTCATCCTTTTGGGGGCAGGTTGGCTAGTAGAGTCTCTCCTTTTCAAGTGACAGAAGGCTTTGTGAGTAAGAGAAATGACTTGCCTAGAGTCCCTCAAAGTCATTACCACAACTGAATTTTCTTTCCAAAACCCAGCAGCCCTTGCTCCCTCGCTGAACTTGGCACAACCTCTTGAGGGGCGGCATGCTGAGCTCGCTTAGCAGGTGGCTCAGAGGCTGGTCAGCTGGGCTGAGAAAGCTGGATAGTCTGATGCTGAGGGGAAGGACTTGGCTGTGCGTTCCTCCTTCCCACCGAATCCTCCCTCTTAGGTGACAGCCCTGGGTGGTCCCGGTGAGGAGGTTCAGGAAGGGCTCTTGGCAGGACCTTGGCAGGTGAACATCAGGAAGCCCCTCTCTCAGGAGGTGAATCGCCTTCTAAGACAACAGCATCCTGGAGCAGGATGCCTGGGAGACAGAGGAATGCCTGGGCTTTCCTCTATTTGCCTCCTTACACCCATGGGCGCTCCAGACCCCAGCCTCAGCACATTGCGTCCTTTTTCTTCCCTCCCCTAAACCAGGCACGGAGGCTCCGAGGCCAGCTGGGCGTGTGTGTCCTTGCCATCTGCCAGGCCTCACTCTCAGGCCAGAGCCTGGGCTTCAGCCAGTGCTTCCACAGCTCTGCCCAGCACCCCAGCCTCAGCGTCACCACACAGGTGCCCTCCCAGGGTCCTGTCCACTCCTGCATGGACACGTTGTTGAAAGGAGGCAGGAGAGTGAGGCCACCCAGTCCCCTCCAAGGCCATTAAGGCCATAGTGTGGTGAGAGAGCTATCCCTCCCTTCCCTGCGGCTCTCAGACCCTCACCACAGTCCTCTGGTTTCCCTGCTCTGGGGTGTGTGTGTGTGTGTGTGTGTGTGTTGTGGTCCCAGTGGCTGCAGGAAAAATTGCGTGGAAAATTCATGTTTGGAGGCCACTTATTAAGAGCTCACATTTCTCTTCAGCCAATTACATAGTGTTAGAATACAAGGGATGTCTGTGCCCTGCTCAGCACAGCCAGGGGTGAACCTGCGTGGGGGTGGGGGGGCGTGCAGTGAAGATATTAAAGAAGACAGACGAGATAATAAAGCTGGAGCTAGGTGAGACATTGCTCTCCGATGGAGAGACAGTGTCACAGCCTGTAAGCCGAGCCTCTATTTTATAGTCAGATCCCATGGGGCAAAGCAAGGGCGTGGTCAACATGTTTACAATGTTCTCTTGGGTTTCGAATCTACTCAGTTACATGCACCTGAACTCCATCAAGCTTCGTTTTGGCAGCACTTGCTGCACCTCCCAGAGCCCATATCACTTAGCCACCTGGGGCCACAGGTTCGGACCATAAGGTCAAGCTTACAACTGTGGCCTTTGGCTATCATTGTGCTGGGAGGGCTTTGCCCTCCAAGCTGGGACCTGCACGTGGCTTTGCCACAGAGGCCCGTGCCCTCTCATTAGTCCAAGACTTGGACCTGTTCAAACGCTGTAGCCGCTCTCCACAGATGTCAAATAGAAATATTCTAATACAGTCCATCTCTTTGTCTCCCCAAACCATAAAGAATAACTTTTCAGAGTGTTATTTTCATATTCTTAAGGTAGAGTGTTTAGTACGCGTATCCAGGGTCTCTGTGTGGGTGACCCCTATTGGGCCAGGGTCTCTATATGGGTGACCCCTGTTGAACTGTCTCCAGACTTTTCTTCTTCTAGGCACTTGTTCTCGCTCTCTCTCTCTCTCTCACTCTCCCTCCCCCATCCCCCCCCCCCCAAGCTGTTGCTGCTTTTTGTTTTATTCATCACTCCCCCAAGCATCTGCTGGTTGGGAAGCGCTTGGCTGGCTACTGAAGCATCAGGGCTGCTCTTCTTTTCCACGGAGCTAACTGGTTCCAGGCATCCCTGCTGTCATTTGACCACAGGGTTGTGAGAGACGCCTGCTCTCTGGCAAGTTGCCATAAAGTAAGGGCAAGGGCCCCAAGGATGATCTCATTCGGGCGCCACTTCCTGAGAGGGGTGGTCAGGGAGCCAGGCCCATCAGAGGGGCATCAGCCGCCCTCTGCCAGCCTCTCCTGTGCACAGAGAGCTCATTTGTAGGGAAGTTTCTGGCTGAGGCAGTGCCATTATTTTGTTCACCAGGAAATAAGACCGAGTTTCTCAGTTTTCCCCCTAATGAAGGGCAAGGCCTTGGCCTGGCGCAGGGATTGAGTCCCCCAGCACCCTGGAGGATGGGCTGGGGGGGGGTAATTTGAGGAGGCTTCCTCTCACCCATGCGGCTTTCTGGGCCTGGCCGAGCAGGTAGAAATTCTACAAGACCAGCAGAGCCGTAACTGACTAACTGACGTAGGAAGTCCAGAGCTAAACTTCCCTGGGGAAGGGAGAAAGAGCTGAATGCAATGCAGGGTCTCTCTGACACTTCTGGGGGGAGTAGGTTATTGCCAGGGAAGTGTGCCAGGTTCATGAAGCATATGACAGGTAGACAGAAAGACGAGCAGACCGAGGCCAGCTTAGTCCTGTGTGTAATATGTCTTCTAGCTCCAATGTCTTCAAGGCCACATTTCATCATCAGGTCCTCTGACTCTCCCCCTGTTGAACGAGGGTAGGAACACATTAAACTCTGGCCATCACCAGCCCCTCAGAACAGAGTTTGACCTGAGGAAAGGAAAGGAGGAGAGAGAGCAGAAAGAACTGTGCCATCATTGAGGAAGTCAGCCATCGAGAAAAAGGAAGGCTGGGTCCCCTAAGAAAGCTTCGTTTCCTTCCACGTCCACACAGACAGGTAAAGAATGAGAAGACAGTATGAAGGGCTGCTGGCCCACCTGTTTGGTGTCTCCCAACAATTGGGATCTTTCCTGGGGAGGGGACCTGAGTGCTTCAACTCAGGCTGTTGGGCCCTGAAGGCAGTGTAGCTTGTGAGTGGGCCCTGAGGAGAGACCTGAAACCTGATCATGTTTGCTGATGTGTCTGCATTGATGTGATGGGGGACATGTACTGTGAGAAAAAGTGGGCTTTTAGAAAAATAAATCTAAGGTTGAAGCCATTTGTTCTAAAATCCTGCTGGAAAGTCCCAAGGTGGGATCCCAAAGAGCCGTCCACAGGTGTGTGTGGATGTGGGCTGGGCAGGCCCTTATCCTGCCACCGTGTGCGGTCAGACGTGGTGTCTGATGTTTGATGGGCATTCAGACATTAAATCCTTCTCCCTCCCTTCTGCGCCACTGAGCAAGTGGGGGTAGGCAGCCTTTTTCTGTAAATAGCAAAAATTGTCCGTAAATATTCTTGACATTGTGGACCACATACAATTGCTGTCACATATTCTCCTTTGTTTTACAATCCTTTAAAAATGTTGATTCTACTCTTAGCTCTTGGGCTGTATAAAAACAGGGTGGGAGCTGTTTGGCTTCTCCTGGTCTAGAGTAACAATCCAGCTGTAGCTTCAGGCCCTGCCACGAGCAGCAGGAATGTTCCCAGGACCCCAGGTTATGCTAAACCTTGTCTTTGGGTGGAAAAGCCCTGTGGTCTGAGATGGGTTAATAGCCCCTCTTCCAGGCCCTCTGTTGCAACAGTGAGGTTCAGTTAGCAGAAGACAGCGAATGTCCTACTTCACTCCGAGGGTGACTTTAACGAGGATTGGCCCTGATCTTAGTGACTGAGATGGGAATCCCTGAACTGGAACTGGAGAATGACCTGCACAAGGTTCCATCCTGTAGGTGAAAATGCAACCTTCTGCTCTTAAAGAGAAGATGCACCAATATCACTTTGTTTGGACTGAGTTTGGCTCATATGTCTAAGTTTTAGTAAAATGAGGCCAAAATTGCCAAGTATATTGTTACCATTGTCCCTGTCTTTTTTCAAGAGACTAGTTTCTTTAAATGTTGCTGTGACACACACTTATCACGTACCGAGTAGATTTTTAGAGGTATTGAAAACAAAGAGTAACGGGGTAATCTACTCTTTGCCTAATTCTTCACTCAATGGACGGAGTAACTTTGAGTTGTGTTGTTTCTTTTTTTGTGTCAGTTTTCAAGTTCATGGCCAGTTTATTTTGAAGCCATTAGGAAATTGTGTGTTTATAATTTATTTATATTTAGAAACATAAAGTGTTTGGAACAGTATCCTATAATCAAACATGTTATTATTTTTGCAGCAAAACTTATATTTACACAAAGGAGGACTATAAATTTAGCCTAACCTCAGTTCAGGGCAGACTTCGCCACCAAATGAATTACAAATATCTTTATGCTTTCAGAGCTTTTTGAATCTCAGAATTATTGTAGATAAGGATTTATGATCAATATTATGTCTTTTAAACTAGATTGGAAGCAATGTAGGGATTTATCCTTCACAGTGCCAGCATGGTGCATGTACATAGTAGGTGCTCATTAAAAGTTAATTGATTTTATTTTTAAATTAACATCAACATGACATGTCATGAGTATTATGAGGCTATTTTACAACTAGCCCCTCCTTATTTATTTTTCCATTTTTATAATTTCAAAATGTATTTTCAAAAGTGTTGAATTGCCCTGTCAGCTATAATTAAACTCAAAGCTGCCTTGATGCCTCATAGGTTGGAAAGTAGTAAATAAAGTAAAAGCACTTAGATTCTGTGCGTGTTGGTGGGTGAGTGGCTAATTTGTGAGAGGGAGTGGCTAATTTTTTGAGGTGTCTTGCAGTTGTTATAATTCATAACTGTAATACGTATGATTGACTTATTAACCATAGTGATGTATCAGAGTAGATTTATTGTGCCATAGTCTTAACTACCTATTTAAACCATGAACTGGAAATGACTAAGTGATGTACTAACAATATTGAAAATGTTGCCATGAGCAGGAGAGGAGCAAGGAGGTCATCCAGTCAACATCTGGCCAGCTCTTTGGACAGGACTGAATCTCTTTGAGATCACCTAAAGAAATGAGGGAAATCGGGAGAGGTGTCAGTCAGAGCAAAGAACATTCATGTGATTTTAAAATGGGGTCCACAATAAGAGGCTGAAGATATTTGGACTGTGATATTAAAAAGCAAGAGGGAATGTGCCCATAATCAGATTTTTATCTTTGTATTGAAGGTGAAATAGAAGGACCCATCATTTAGCTGTGTGTGTGTGTGTGTGTGTGTTTAAGTAGATTTGAGTGCAGTAAAAGAACAAAGGCAAATATAAAACTTATAAATGTGCTGCAATGAGTTACCAAAAGAGATTATCAAAGAAGGTCATGAACACCTCTACTTTCAGAAGATATTTAAAGGTGGCCTTAAATACCATGGTCAGTATAAATAAGAGGACACGGATGAGAGGAGTGAAAGCACTTCCAATGGTAAAGGATGGTGCGATCACCTGGCCGAGACTGGGGTGGGGGGGGAGTGGAGACGTGCCTCCCTCTGCTCCTGCTTCAGGAGCTGGTCTGTGCTGGCTGGCGTGACAGCAGAGGGTGGGATGGCCTGTAATGAGTTTCATGTGGCTTATTTAAAATCTGGCCAGAAAAAGAAGGGAATATGACAGGTCAGCATTTTCCCCCAGCTGGCTCCTTGTCTCAGGGAAGTAAATGCTCTGTCACAAACTCTCTGGAGCCCTGCTTGCTGTCTTGACTTAAGGGTTTGGTGGTTCCTCCCAGACCTGGATTCCCACTTCTGAGTTAATGTTTTGATTCAAAGCCAGTGTGGCTTGATGGAGCAGTAGCCAGCCTGGCAAGGTATCCGAAGGCTCGGTGAATGGGCTTTTGCCTGTGCTCACCCCCCCCCCCTCCCTCCCCAATGCCCACTGAGCACAGGTTGGGAGTCTTCCCTCGATGCTCACACTAGGTTCTCTTAGCGAGACTCTGTACCGTACTTGGGAGGGGGCTGTCTGCAGATAGGATCTCCTTTGTATGGATGGAACACACACACAGGCCTGTTGGATCACTGTTTCCTAGTGAAATTCTGTTTTCATTTTCTGGAGTCTTGAGGACTGGTTGCCTGTCCAAACACTGGCTGTTGTTGAGACTGCAGAGCTTGTGAAAGATTTGGGAAATCACACCCTGAGGTGATTCTACACATTGACAAGTGGCTTTTAGGGTGATGAAGAAACACGAGGATGGAGGTGCTACGGCTGATTGATTGGTTCCCGATATCTTAGTGGGCTGGCTGGAGACCCCCCTGGACTTCGACATCCATGCTTTGGGCCAGTGCTTCTCTCTGCAAAAACACAGTTTCTCTGCTCTGAGGCCATGGCCAGAACTCTCGATGCTCCTTTTCACTGTATCAGCAAAACCCTGGAGCAGATTGGAATCTGATTGTTGAGTTGACTTCTTTCTTGCTGTAAACATCCAACAATGTGGAGGATCAGCGAGATAAAGGCCATTTCTGACATATGTCTAGACCAAATTTAAACAAGCCATGCCTGTATAGGGTTCATAGGTGCCTGAGTATACTCAGTTATATCATCTCCCTGTCCCTGTCTTTGTTGTAATGAGATCGTGAATTCCTTGAAGGCAAAAGACACTGCCTTTCTTTCCCCACAGTATTGGGCCATGTGCCCTGCAGGTGGACAATAAATATTAATTGAATTAATCAGCTGCCACAACACAGGTGCACACAATTATCTGCCTTGTGCTTTCATCCAGCCACAAGTACAACCTGTGCATTCAGCTGCCCTCGCAAGGTCCCCACCCCCTCTGTCCCTGCACAGACTTTCTGCAGCTGTGCATTGTCTAGACTCTAGACCAGGCATCCTCAAACTACGGCCCGCGGGCCACATGCCGGGTGTTTTTGCCACCGCTGCCTGTCCTGCTTAAAATAAGATATGTGCAGTGTGCATAGGAATTTGTTCATTTTTTTTTTTTAGCTATAGTCTGGCCCTCCAATGGTCTGAGGGATAGTGAACTGGCCCCCTGTTTAAAAAGTTTGAGGACCCCTGCTAGACAGACCCCCTTGAACCAAGCATGCTCTGCAAAGTGTGAGGCCCACTAGCCCTTACACACATAGCCTTTGTGATACAGCTTTAAGGGGCTTTACAATTCCCTCTCTCTCCCCCGTCCCTAATGTTTCCTGACCCTTTCAAGGGTTTAGGGAGAAGGAGATCCACTCCCTACTTCACTCCTAGGGCAGGGTTTTAATTACTGGGTAGGCTTTGTTCTGTTGTGGCGATCCGGCTTCTCTGTGTAGGGAGAAGGGAATTCCAGCCATCCTGGTGCATTGTAATCAGGTTACTCACCACAAGTCAGGAGTAACAGTTCTCTGCTTTCATTCCGATCACAGCAGGTGATACAGGAGCATGGCAGCTAGTGTTTCCCTCGGTGCTTTAGGCTGTGGCTGCAACAGTGCTTTACAGTGTGGTTTCAATCTTTTACGCACCATGAAGCCATTACCGTTTTATCTCAGCTCCATGATCTAATTTATGCATGGAATTCAGAGTATATTTTTTTTAATATACCACAAAATATACTTAACAACACCGACACATTAAAAACCAAAGTGGTAAACGTTAAGGAGAGTTAAAATAATTTTACTCAGAGAGTGGATGAGCCTCTTGCAGAGGTCATTTCGCGATGTTGCCTGCACATGTGGGGAAGCACTGATCCCTAAAAAATGATGAGTTCATACCATCAAGGACGGTGATATATGGGTAAGTCTGTAAACCAGGGAGTCCTGTTGTCGCCTAATACTAGTGTCACACAGGGGACTACAGGACAAGCTTTTCATCTTCATCTCTACAATCTGAAGTTTGATGAAAACTTAAGTTTGAGAGCACCGTGCTCAGAAAATATCTGTGGAATGGATGCATTTTCATTCACAGAGCAGCAAGCTATGTTCTCCTCCTTTTCTAGTTGGCAGAGAAGAGAGGGGAGCGGCAGGTATGTCCGTCGCAGGGCCAAGACTACAGCTTGTAAATAGGCTGGCTGTTCCCAAAGGCGCTCATTCCTCCTGCCCTGTGGCCGGTGCCGGCTCAGTGTGTGGGAGCTGCATGTATGTGTTCGTAATTTGCGTACCAATAGGCATGCGCAGACTTATCGACATTTGGCGGGCTAAAGAGCTGCTTCTGTTCAAAGGCAGACGCTTGTTCAGTGGCTATTTTCTGATAAGGATGTCCACATGCAGTGGGTGTAGCAAACTGTGTAGGGCACAAAGAGAGATAAGAGAGGGGAGTGGGACAGTTCTGCCAGGCCCAGATAACGGGTGGGGGCTTAGGAGGTGTCTGTTTCAAACACACGGTCTGGGCTGGTTTGGTTACAGGTTACTTTGGATTTTTCATTTCCCAGGGTTTTGCTTGCGTTCTAGATCTATCTATCTGTCTTTCTCTTTAACAAGGGAGTATTTTCTGTAGAGTATTGTATGGGTCTTTTGTCTGGTTGAGTTGGTGCCCTGCAATGCTCAGGCCCATTGGGGTCAGTAGCTTCCCCTCCATCTGAAGGAATATGCTGTGATCACAAGGGAACAGCAGCCCACTTTCTAAACACCAAAGAGAAGTCTTCCACCCTGGGGTGTGGTTTAGATGGATTTTGGAAATGTTTGGCTATTGTTGGGTAGAAGTGGGAGAGAAGAATCGTAAATCTGACTTTTACAAATAGTAGAAGTTTGTGGGGAACCCTAGCATCTTCGGGTTTCTTTTCCGCTGAAGCCCTGCTGAATTTTAATGTGAATTACTGGGCTGTTCATACATGGAAATTGATCATCAGCGACAGTTCATCCAAAAGTCCTGCTGTCAGACCAGTACCAGACCAGCACATGTCACACTCCTCCCCAGCCTCTCTCAACGCCTGTAAGCCTGTGTCTTCCTTTATAAAATGGAGGCAGTGGGAAGGGTTCCTAGGAGTGTGTTGATAATGAAAAGAGCTATGCACGCCACTTACAGAGAGTCTCCGAGGGAGTCGGGTCTTGCTAGCCATGATTGTTCCTGTAGGTGTTTTCTGGGATGGTCCACAGATGTCTGTCGTTGGAGATACAAATTCCTGTTGAGTGTTGGGACCCGAGCCTTTCACCGAGGAGTAGCCAGCAGTCTGGCTGCCAGGAGAGCGGGATAAAGGTGTGGACGGCTATAGTGTGGACAGTGCACAATGGAGGAGGCCCTTCATGCACTCGTAGTCAAGGGCAGCTGTTGGAACAGAGGACGGCCGGCTTCTCTGGCCCATTCATTCGCACTGGGGCTCCTGCTCGGCACCTCTTGGCGAGCATAGCGGCCACATGTTCCCGGGAGGATTCTCCGCTCAGCGTGGCTGTGCCATTTTGAGGGTGGGGACGCTCTGCTTTTGTTGGATTTCAACGGCAGCCGTTTTGGGGGGGATTTTTTTTTTTGTCGTTATTGGGATTTTCTAAAGGCCTGGCCTATGTCACTTCTGTAATTGAAAACAATCAAAGCATATTAGGCTGGTGGAAAGGGAAACACACCAGATTAATAATGGTCATTATTCTGGGAGGGAGGCTGGTGGTGGTGAAGGTGGCAGAGGTGGTAGGATAGTTCGGGTTGGGACACGAGCGGATGCTAAGAGAAGATGAACGTTGGTATTCTCAGAGCTTGCCGGCGGACCCTGGCGGGGAGCTGCTGAGGTGAGCCAGGCAGTGCTCCCCGCTCTGCGGCCTGCCTGCCTTGCAAAGCCTGCTCCTCCGGTTGCCTGACAGCGGGTGGCCTTTATCCCGAGAAGGCAGCCAGTGAAGGAAGCCTGGCGCCTGTACTAACTCTCAATGGACGGTTCCTGCCGTCCCTTTTTTTCCAGCATGAGAAGCTAAGGATTGTGATGGGCTGTGGCCAAGTAGACGTGAGAAAGCGAGGAAGTCACTGCTTTGTTTGTTGTGGCAAACGTTCGGACACTGATTTGTTTTCTCCCCCAGTGGGGTTAAACCACCTTTCTCCCTTCTTTGGAGGGAAAGAAGAGGGGGAGTCACGTGGCAAATCTGGGGCAGCAACAGCGCAACCGCTCTGCATCCTTCCCCTGGGCATCTCTCCTGGAGATGCACTTGGGCGTCAGGGGAGATGGTTGCTTCCTCGGGTCTGCTCCAGGCACCGTGGGAGCCTTGAGAAGTGCAAACGCATAGGCTGCTTGTTCCAATAAAACGTCTGTCATTCAGCACATAGAGGACCTACGCAGATACGCAACAAGGCAAGATGCCTGGCGTCTGTGTAGATGCCATGGAAACACTGGGTAACATTTCTGATGAGTAAAAAGCCCCTCGGCTTCTACTTTTAAGTGCCACAAGCAGGGGCAGGAATAGTTGCTGTTGAATTACTGGAGCAACTAAGGCACAGAGAGGCGAAAGGTTCACTCTGAGTTGTGGAGGCGGCCGCTGACTGCACGGTGTGAGTGACCCACACATTCAGGGCCCTGCTCCGTGCCAGGCACTCTGCTGAGGACTCTAAATATATAATCTCATTTGATTCAAACAGCAGTGCTATGAGGTGATGACTATTATTAACTCTGCTTTATAGATGAAGAAATGGAGGCTTGAAGAGTTTAAGTAAATGGCCCAAGGCCACACAGCTAGTGAATGGCTACGTCTGAACACATTCCAGGGCAGTTTAACACTTGATGCCCCTAACCACCAGGCCGTACTGCCTGGTTCACTTCCCCAGATCAAAGCCACCTCTCTATTTCTGGCACTAAATCCCCTGTGTGCTTCCCTCCTGTTCTTTCTGGAGGTTGGCTCGAGCCCTTGCTGAATGGAGGGGTGTTGCCCGTGCAAACCCAGGAACATTGAGGCGTGGCAAGCTTTTTGCTTACAGGCGATTTTAGCAATGCCCACTCGCTTCTCCATACCTTTCAGATGACCTACCCTGGCTTATGTGTCCACCACCTCGGCCACACATACACACCTCCCTGGGAACGACAGGCACTTGGCAGCTCGGGCTGCCCCTTGCCCTCGCCAAGCTATTTGGAGTCAGGTCGCGTCAAGAGAGGAATGTGGTGGCAGTCACTTAGCCAGCAGCTCAGCCTGATCGCGGGGTGAGGCGCTGACATGCGGGCAGCTTCTGGGTAGCCCATTTACAGTGCTCAGAACTGGGGGTACCCTTGCCCGGGTGCTCTCAGATGATAACATTTGCCGCGCTCTCGGACAGATAGGAGGAGAGTGCTATCGAACGGCAGCACCTTGGGAAAC
This sequence comes from Murina feae, assembly GCA_004026665.1. Classification (NCBI taxonomy): domain Eukaryota; kingdom Metazoa; phylum Chordata; class Mammalia; order Chiroptera; family Vespertilionidae; genus Murina; species Murina feae. Next base: position 10,905 of record PVJC01025401.1, on the reverse strand, counting down.
CTTCGGCACGAAACCCTCTTCCTGTTCCGAGGCTGGGGTTTCCCCTCTCCTGTAAATAGGCCGATGTGTGCCGAGTAAAAGAGGAGCCTTGAAAACAGAGTGGGGCTGGAGGAGGGGAGCCGGGGTTGACAGGAACATTTCCCTCCGGCTCTGCCCCTGTGCGTAGTGGGAAAGTGACTCCTCCTGGCTTCCCTGGCTTCTCTATCTATAGCTATGACGATCTGTGGGGAAAAGGAGCTTGGAGATCTCACAGGAAACGTGGGTCTGCTGCGCCCTGGAGACCCGATGTGCTTGTGTTCTGCAATCTCGGGGCCGGATTAGCTGTGACCCAAAAGGGCCTCTCTGGCCTCTCGGCATAGATCATCTTTCTTTCCTGTTGCCTTTCCTGATGTTCTTGTTGCCTGGATGTGGCGGGATCTGTCTCAGATGATTTAAAAACTGTTTATAAGCATCCTGTTCCTTTGATCTCCGCGTTCCTTCCTGCAGAGGGCTTGGGTCAGGCGGGGCTGTGATCACAGTGGTTAAGGGCAGAGCGTCTCAGGCACACCGCCTGGGTTTGAATCCTGGCTGACAGACTGGGGCAAATCACGAGACCCTGCGGGCCTTGGTTTCCTCACCAATAAAATGGGGATAATGAGAGTGGCTGCCTCACAGGGTTGTTTTGAGGATTCGATGCGATGGTGTTGGTAAAGTCTGTTTCCTGGCGCAAGGTAAGTTCTCAATGAATGTTTGATGACAACCTCTTTATAGCTGGAGAAATTCACTCTCTATGATCCAGGTGAGAAACCTGGGACGCAGAAAGGAGACAGCAGTTGCTCCAGTTGTGCCAGTGAGGAACATTTAAATTACCTGCCTGACTGTAAGCGCCTGAGGAAAGGACCATCTCATTCTGAGCACATTCATAGTATCCACTCAGGAAATACCTGGTTGATTAAATCGGTGTTCATGATGGCATCATCTTATTTAAGTTAGCAGTGAACAAAAAATATGGAGACTGCCTGGCCAGCGTGGCTCAGTGATTGAGCGTCAACCTATGAACCAGGAGGTCATGGTTCGATTCCAGGTCAGGGCACATACCTGGGTTGCAGGCTCCATCCCCGGTGGAGGGTACACAGGAGGCAGCCAATCAGTGATTCTCTCTCATCACTGATATTTCTGTCTCTCTCTCCCTCTCCCTCCTTCTCTGAAATCAATTTTAAAAAATGTTTTAAAAAGAGGGAGAGAAAAAGGATGGAGATTGCAGCAAAATGTAGAGGTCCTATCATCTCCTCGGTAATGCTTCTTCCCTACAGAAGGTGACCTCTAGCCTGGTGGTTAGCACGGAGACCAGCCCCAAAGCACGGAGTTCCATGTGTGTCCGATGGACTCCCGTGTGCCTGAAGGAGGGAAGAGGCAAGGGCTCTGTGGGTCCAGCTCAGCCAAGGGAGGTGTGTGACCAGGTGTTCTCCTGCAGGTCACAAGGAGGCTTCTTGAAATAGCCTCGGAGTTCTTTGGGGGAGCTGATCCCCTCCAAGACTGAGTACGGCTTTCTTCATTTGCCCTCCAGGTCAAGGCTACATTTTAAACAATTACAGGGTTATATACATTTGAGGCAGTCAATGTTATCCTTGTAACTCTCATGCCTTTTGCTTTTTATAGTACTTAGAGAAGATACTTTGAGACCTTCACACTGTGAATTCAAACAAATGCCATAAAAAAAATGTCCACTCTGCTGGCTCTCATTTCCATCTGCAGGAAAGATTTTAAAAATTCAAACTCATGGCCAGATAGGCAAGAAGTAGCCCATACTCTTGGAAAGATCCTGAGGTAGAAGTGTGCCGTTAGCAGTCTCTCTTCCTGTTATGTAAGGAGAACTTTCCTCCTGGGTGGGTATACCATGGAGCAGAGGATGAACCGAGCTTTCAAAAGACCTGAGTTCAACTTTGGCTTTGCTGCCCAGATGTTGAGCAGGGAACTTGATCTGTAAGTTCTTAGTTGAACTGAAACTGAGATCAATAGTACCTCCCTCACCTATCTCCCAGGGTCATTAGATTTTTTAAAAAGTGCATGAGAAAACTTGCTGATAAAACATTGTTTACTGGTATATGGACAGTGAAATCATCACTCCCTGCCTTCAGCACCTAACTCACATGCCATCTCTTCCATGAAGATTTTCTCTGGTTTCTCCAGCTTTCAGTACTCTCTCTGCCTCTGTAATCCCATGACATTTTCTTTATGCCTCTCCTTCGACATTTACGCAATTCTATCCTGTTGTATCATACTCATACTTATATCCATGTCTGGGGTAACCTGAGTGCAGAATCCCTGCTTATGTCATACTTATATATACAGCATTAAAGTACCTTTGTTGAGAAAACCTTCTCATTATTTAAAATAAGTTGTAGTGCCCAGCCAGTTGAGTGTCAACCTATGAATTAGGAGGTCAGGGCTCAATTCCTGGTCAAAGCATATGCCCGGGGTTGTGGGCTTGATCCCCAGTTGGAGGGTGCATGAGGCAGCCGATCAATGATTCTTATCATTGATGTTTCTGTCTCTCCCTCTTCCTTCCTCTCTGATATCAGTAAAAATAGATTAAAAATAAAATAAGTCGTAGTAATTATTCTACATCATTATTATCAGAACAGTTAATAACAACGAGCCTGTCACATGGTAGGTGCTCAAGGAATATATGCGTTTAGTCTTTTTATTTGTTTTTAGTTTTAATATTTTGTTTCAGATCTATTGAGGTAAAATTTACTCATTGGTCTACATTTCTATAGGTTTTGAAATGCACCACCACAATCACCCCCCAAAATTTCCTCATGCACCTACATTGTCACACCTTTCCCCCAACTCTAGCACCTGCAACCATTGATTTATTTTCTATTCTTACAGTTTTGCCTTTTCCAGGATGTCACATAAATTGAAGCATATGATATATAGCCTTTTGAGTTTAGCTTCTTTAGCTTAGCATAAGCATTTTGTGATTCACTCATGTTGTATGTACATAAATTCTTTTTTATCACCGAGTATTTCCTTGTGTGGATATACCACAGTTAGTTTATCCCTTCATCAGTAAATGAAAACTTAGGTTGTTTCCAATTTTTGGTCATTACGAATAAAGGTGCAATAAACATTTGCATTGAGGTTTTCGTGTTACCCTAAGTTTTTATTTCTCTAGGGAAAAAAAATACCTAGGAGTAGGTGAGTTTGTGTTTAATTTTATAAGAAGCTGTGTTCCAAAGTGGTTGTACAATTTTTGCATTTCAACCAGCAATGTTTGAGAGTTCTAGTTGTTCTGTAACCTGACCAGCACTTGTTATTGTTAGTTTTTGTAAGCCATTCTAATAGGTGTGTAGTTGTATCTTAATATGGCTCTAATTTGCATTTCTCTAATGACAAATGAAATTGAGCATCTTTTCATGTGCTTATTTGCCATCCATATATTTTTAAATTGAATTTTGACATATAACATGTTAGTTTCAGGTATACAACATGATGATTCAGTATTTTGTATACTGCAAAATGATCACCACAGTAAGTCCACTTAACATTCGTGACCATACATAATTACAGACTTTTTTCTTGTGATAAGAACTTTTAAGGTTTACTCTCTCTTGCCCTGGCAAGTGTGACTCACTTGGTTGGAGCATCATCCCATACACTGAAAGGTTGAGGATTTAATCCCCAGTTGTGTTGTGTATGGGATGCAATTGATTGATGTTTCTCTCTCTCTTTCTCTCCCTTCCTCTGTCTCTAAAATTAATCCTCCTATAGAATAAAAAGCTAATATGCAAATTGACAGAACGGCAGAATGACTGGTCACTATTGTGTGCACTGACCACCAGGAGGCAGATGCTCAACTCAGGAGCTGCCCCTGGTAGTCAGTGCACTCCCACAGGAGGGGTGCTGCTCAGCTAGAAGCTGGGCTCATGGCTGACAAGCACAGCAGCGGTGGCAGGAGCCTCTCCCAGCTCTACTGCAGACGGGCTGTAAGGAGTGAGGGGTCCCAGACTACAAGAGGGATGTCTGCCTAGGAGTCCCAGACTGCAAGAGGGTGCAGGCCAGGCTGAGGGAACCCTCCCAGGTGCACAAAATTTGGCCTCTAATACTCCTATCTTCTAATAGAGCAGGAATATTCTAATTGACCCTCACACTGTCACAAAGATGACAGAACTCACAACCAATAAGGAGGGAATATGCTAATTGCTGCCCTGCCCTCAAAGATGGAGGCGCCCACAGCCACAAGATGGCAGTACTTAGTTCCCTCAGCTCCACCAGGGCGGCAGGCGCGCAGCTGCCTCCAGAGTCCTCCAGTCCCCTCAGCCCAGCTGCCCAAGGCTCAGGTAACCACGGCTAGCCAAGGCTTGTGCTGCCAGCAGTGGCAGCAGCAGAGGTGTGATGGGGGCATCACCTTCTCCCAGTCGCCTGGTCGCCTCCCTGAGGGCCCCTGGACTATGAGTGGGGGCAGGCCAGGCTGGACCTCTAGTAATAATAATAAACCAACCACATATCCTCAGGTGAGGATTAAAACATTTACTCAGCAACTTTCAAATATGCAGTACAGCGTTAACTATAATCACCACGCTGTACATTACATCCCCATGACTTACTTATTTTATAACTGGAAGTTTGTACCTTTTGTCTCCCTTCACCCAGTTTGCCCCTCCTCTTCCTGCCTCTGTCAACTACCCATCTGTCCTCTATATCTATGAGCTTGTTTTTTGTTTTGTTTTAGATCCCACATATAAATGAGGTAATACCTTATTTGTCTTTCTCTGACTTATTTCACTTATCCTAATGCCCTCAAGGCCCACCCATATTCGCGCATATGTAAAGATTTTATTCTTTTTATAGTTGAACTAGAGGCCCAATGCATGAAATTTGTGCAAGAGTAGTCCTTTGCAGCCCTGGCTTTTTCCGGAAGGTCATCTAATTAGCATATTATGCTTTTATTATTATAGATAATATTCCATTATATATCTATGTATATCTCACATTTTCTTTATCCTTTCATTTATTGTTGCACACTTAAGTAGTTTCCATATCTTGGATTTTGTAAATAAGGCTGCAGTGAGCATGAGGGTGTATATATGTTTCCAAGTTAGTGTTTTCTTTGGGTAAATACCCAAAAATGGAATTGCTGGATCATATGCTCATTCTTTCTTAAATTTCTTGAGGAGCCTCCATATTGTTTTCCAGAGTGGCTACGCCAACTTACATTCCCACCATTGCACAAGGGTTTCTTTTTCTCGACATCCCACACTTACTGGGATAGCTTCTTTTTTGTAATAGCCATTCTAATGGGTGTGAGGTGATATATCATTGTGATTTTGATTTGGGTTTCCCGGATGATTAGTGATGCTGAGTACCTTTTCATGTACCTGTTGGCCAGCTGTATGTATTCTTTTGAAAAAATGTATATTTAGATCTTCTGTCCATTTTTTAGTCATATTATTTGTTATTGAGGGTTTTTTTGCTACTGAGTTTTATATATGTTTTAGATATTAACCCCTTATCAGATATGTGATTTACAAATATTTTCTCCTTTTCAGCAGGTTGCCTTTTCATTTTCTTGATGGTTTTCTTTGCTGTGCAGAAGCTTTATAGTTTGATGTAGTCCCACTTATGTATTTTTTGCTTTTGTTGCCTTTGCTTCTGATGTCAAATCCACAAAATTATCACTAAGACTGATGTTAAGGAGTTTACCATTTGTTTTCTTCTAGGAGTTTTATGGATTCAGGTCTTATATTTATGACTTTAACCTATTTTGAGTTAATTTTTGTGTATGGTGTAAGATAGTGGTCTAGTTTCATTCTTTTGCCTATAGCTGTCTAATACCATTCATTGAAGAGACTGTCCTTTCCCCATTGTATATTCTTGGCTCCTTTGTTGTAAATTAGTTGGCCATATATGCTTGGATTTATTCCTGGAATCGCTGTTCTGTTCCACTGATCCATATGACTGTTTTTATGCTAACAGCAGACTGTTTTGCTTACTATATCTTTGAATATAGTTTGAAATCAGGGAGTGTGATACTTCCAGCTTTGTTCTTTTTTCTCAAGATTACTTTGGCTGTGAAGTCTTTTGTGGTTCCATATAAATTGTAGGATTGTTTGTTCTGTTTCTATGAAAAAATGCCATTGGAATTTTGATAGAAAGTACATTGAATCTGTAGATTGCATTGGATAGTACGGACATTTTAACAATATTAATTCTTTTATTCCATGAGCATGGAATATCTTTCTGTTTATTTGTGTTATCTTCAATTTTTTTTTCATTAATAGTTTTTGTCTTATAGTTTTCAGTGTATAGGTCTTTCAACCTCCTTGGTTAAATTTATTCCTATATCATTTTTTTCTTTTTGTGGAAATGATAAATGGGATTGTCTCTTAATTTCTCTTCTGATAGTTTGTTATCTATAATCATAAAAGCATGATATGCTAATTAGACCAGACATCCTTCTGGACAACCTTCCAGACGAAGCCAGGGCTGTGTAGGAATTCCCAGTCCCCAGTGCCTGCCAGGGGAAGCCTGGGTCTCCGGTGCCTGCCGGTGGCTGGAGGCAAGCCCAGGTCCCGGGTGCAGGAGGGAAGCTGGTCCCAACAGCCAGGGGAAAGGAGGCCAATTCTTGCACGATTTTCATGCATTGGGCCTCTAGTTAGTATATATAAATGCAACAGATTTATGTATATTGATTTTGTATCTTATAACTCATACAGCTTTTTTTAAATGAAATATTTGTATAAATCTTTTGCTCATTTTAATTTGAGGTCTTGTTATCTGATCAGTGAGTTTTGAGAGTACTTTATATAATCAGGATCCAAGTTCTTTATCAGATACATGTTTTGCAAATATTTTCTTCCAGTCTGTCTCTTTATTCTCTCAACAATATCTTTTGAAGAGCAGACATCTTTACTTTAGGTGGCCAAATTTATCAAATTTTTCTTTTATGCTACCTGATCTCTTATGGGTCATATTTTTGGTATACTATCTAAAATATTTTGCTTAACATCACTAAGATTTTTCTCCTGTTTTATTTTTTCTAGAAGTTTTATAATTGCAGATTTTACACTTATTTTGAGTTGATTTCTGTATATAGTGTGAAATATGGATCAAGGCTTATTTTCTTTTTTATATTATGTTCAGTTGTTCAACACCATTTGTTGAAAAGGCTGTTCTTCATTAAATTAGTTTTGCACTTTGGTTGAAAGCCATTTGTATATATTATATTAGTCTATTTGTGTGTGTGTGTGTATAATCTATTTCTGGACTTTATTCTATTCCTTTTATCTATATGTCTATCCTTTTCCCATACTATGCTATCTTGATTACTGTAGCTTTATGGTAAATCTTGATATCAGATAATGTAAGTCTTCCAGTTTTGTTCTTTTTTTTTTTTTTAAATAGTTTTACTATTCTATTTGCTTTGACATACAGATTTTTAAAATCAGCTTGTGGGTTTATATTTTTAAATCTTGTGGGGATTTTTATTGGCATTGCACTGAATTTATAGTTTGGTTTGGGGAAAATTGACATCTTTTTTTTGTTGTTGTTAATCCTCACCTGAGGATATTTTTCCATTGATTTTTAGAGAGAGTGGAAGAGAGAGGGAAAGACAGAGAGAAACATCAATGTGAGAGAAACACATCAATTGGTTGCCTCCTTCATGAGCACTGACCAGGACCTGGATCGGGGAGGAGCCTGCAACCAAGGAATGTGCCCTTGTCCAGAATCAACCTGGGACCCTTTGGTCTACAGGTCAATGCTCTATCCACTGAGCCAAACCAGCTAGGCAATATCTTAATAATATTTAATTTTCCAATCCATGGGCATGATGTAGCTCTCTATTTAGATTTTTTATTTCTTCCATTGATGTTTTGTAGTTTTCAGCCTATAGATTTTACATATATTTTATTACATTTATACTAAGTATTTCATAGGTTTTGGGGATGCAATTATTAAGGTGACCAGATTTTAACATTGGTAAAATGGGATACCATTGACCACTTGGCCGCCGAAAACCATATATTCCCTTCCCGTTCTCCCGCCATTTCCTAGCTTGTCGTGCATTCTTTCCAAAATCGGGACTTTTTTTAAAATGCTGCAGGATGCAGGACAAATTGTTAAAAATCGGAACTGTCCCACCAAAAGCGGGATGTCTGGTCACCTTACATTATTCAATAAAATATTGTTGAATTAATGAATAAATAGTGGCAACCTACTTGTGAATGCATGTCTTTATTCTGTACTCAAATTTTACAAGATGCTAGCAAATTTTACAAAGGCCCTAGGGGTTGACAAACTTATCAAAACCCTTGGGGATGGCCACATCAGCAGTGAGGCCAAGAGGTCTAAGTATAACTCTAGAAGGCAGGAAATATGGGTTTCATTCTGACGTCCTTGTCACTACGCTCTTTAACCTTGGATAGCTCCTTCTCCCTGCCCAAGGTCAGCCTCCCAGCACAACTTGTATATTGAATTAAGTCTACAGGGACTCTCTAGGCACAACTGGCTTTCCCTGGAGGTGCAATAGTCAGTTGCCTTCCTTGCATGATTTGAATGTACTGAGTAGCCTGGTTGACTAACCATTTATCACCCATTGGCCTGGTTTGGCTCCTAAACTCCTTTTTTATATCCTTCTTTTGAATAAGGTATTCTATTTTTATAAAACCCTTATTAATACGTTTCCTGGAAGGGATACTCTGGCCCCTTGGAAAGGTAAATACTCACATTTTTTCTACCCAATTATTATTTTTTAAACATATTTTACTAATTTCTTAGAGGAAAGGAGAAGGCTAGAGAGCTAGAAACATCGATGGGAGAGAAATATCAATCAGCTGCCTCCTGCCAGCTGCCTCCTACACACCTCCTACTGGGGATGTGCCCGCAACCAAGGTATATGCCCTTGACCAGAATTGAACCTGGAACCTTTCAGTCCTTAGGCCAACACTCTATCCACTGAGCCAAACCGATTAGGGCTACCCAATTATTATTATGCACTAATTGAGCACCTACCATATGCAGGGACCTCCAAGGTGAAAATGCCATCCATTCTTTTGAGGGGCTTACAGTAAGAAGGAATTAGGTTATCAACGTCAAATTTATTTAAAGAAGGGATCGGCCTGGCTGAGGTGGCTCAGTGTTTGAGCATCGACCCATGAACCAAGGAGTTGCTGGTATGATTCCCAGTCAGGCAATGCCTAGGTTGCAGCTCAATCTCTAGTGGGGGACATACAGGAAGCAGCCAGTAGATGTTTCTCTCTCAGTGATGTTTCTATCTCTCCGGCCCTCCTCCTTCCTATCTCTTTAAAATCAATAAAAACATATTTTTAAAAAAATAAAGAAGGGCGCTAGCTGGTTTGGCTCAGTGGATAAAGTGTTGGCCTGCAGACTGAAAGGTCCCAGGTTCAATTCTGGTCAAGGCCACATGCCTGAGTTGCAGGTTCAGTCCCTCGTAGGGAGCATGCAGGAGGCAGCTGATCAATGATTCTCTCATCCTTGATATTTCTCTCTCTCTCTCCCTCCCTCCCTCCCTCCCTCCCTCCCTCCCTCCCTCCCTCTTCCTTTCTCTCTGAAATCAATAAAAAATATATTTCAAAAACTAAATAAAAAATAAAGAAGGGATTGCGGAGTAGGTCTGAAGGAATGTCTCTCGGATCATTCAACTCAGTGGAGGAACCTGGCATCAAGGGAGGTTGGGAGAGCATGGAGGCTTGGTGCAGGGGTGAAAGGGAAAGTTTCAGAATGGGCACCAGGGCAATGCCAATACACTCTACCCACTGGACACTTTTCTTTTTACTATGAGAGTGTGCTTATTAAACAGACCCCCAAACCTACCGTAATACTAAGAGATACTGTCTATTATTTGAAGACTAGTAGCCCATCATGCGATATTGCGCACAGTAGGCCGCCCACCACTTCCACAGGAGCCGGCAGGAGTCACATTGCTTCCAGGGGAGCCAGAAGCGAGCCACCAGTGCCCATGGGAGCCAGGAGGAAGCCACTTGTGCAGGAGGTGGGCTTGCCATCTCCTCTCCGGGCCTGCGCTCAGCCACGGAGGCTGTGGGCTGGCCCCACATCCCTGTCTGTGTCCACTCCAGCTCCTGGGGGCCCACCCAAGCTGGAGTACGGTGGCTCGCCGCCTCCCCGTCTCTGTCTCCATCTCCACTCCAGACCTCACCTGTGTGCACAACCTTCTCCTGCCTGGTCCTGACTAGTTATGGTCTCCCAGCCTAATTTGCATATTTCCTCTTTATATTTATAGATAACAATACCTTAGGACGATATGTTTCTATACAGATTATATATCATTTTCACATAACTTTATTTAATCTCCACAACAGCTTTATGTGGTAAATGGTGGGTATTTATGTGGTATAATGGTGGGAAACCCTAACTGCTTTAATAAAGAATTAAAAAATAAAATTTTATTTTTTGCTCATATAATATACTAGAGGCCCAGTGCACAAAAATTTGTGCACTTGGGGGAGGGTTCTTCAGCCCACCCTGTGTCCTTTCACAGTCTGGGACCCCTTAGGGGATGTCCACCTGCTGGCTTAAGCCCACTCCCCAGTGGATCAGGCCTAAGCTGGCAGTCAGACATCCCTCTGGCAACTCAGGAGCCCTTGGGGGATCTCCACTTACCAGGGGGAACAGGCTTAAGCTGCAGTCAGACATCCTTAGTGCTGCTGAGGAGGTGGGAGAGGCTCCCACCACCACCGCTATACTGGCAGCCATCAGTCTGGCTTGTGGCTGAGCAGAGCTCCCCCTGTGGAAGCGCACTGACCACCAGAGGGCAGCTACTGCATTGAGTGTCTGCCCCTGGTTGTCAGTGTGTGTCATAGTGATCAGTCATTCCCAGTCATTCTGCTGTTAAGGTCAATTTGCATATTGCCCTTTTATTATATAGGATTAGTAAATGGG
>PVJC01025400.1:0-24736 GCA_004026665.1 Murina feae | reverse complement strand
AGGAGGGGAGTTGGGGGACCCAGGCCTGCAGTGGCAGACAGTTGGGGGGGACTCAGGCTTGCAGGGGAGGGTAGTTGGGAGGGGCAGGCCTGCAGGGAGGACAGTTGGGGGAGGGGCCAGGCCTGCAGGGAGGACAGTTGGGGAGGACCAGGCTGGGAGAGGAGGGCAGTTGGGAGGGACCCAGGCCTGCAGGGGATGGCATTTGTGGGGGACCCAGGCCTGTAGGGCAGAACAGTTGGGGGGACCATCCTGGCAGGGGAAGGGAAGTTAGGGGCAATTAGGCTGGCACTGGAGCAGTTAGGCATTGATCAGGCTGGCAGGGGAATGATTAGGGGCAATAGGCAGGTAAGAGGTCAGGAGCCAGCAGTCCTGGATTATGAAAAGGATGGGATTGGACCTAAATGGGCAGTCAGACATCCCTCAAGGGGTCCCAGATTGGAAAGGGTGCAGGCTTGGCTGACGGACACCACCCCCATCCCCCACCCCCACTCCGTGCATGAATTTTGTGCACCAGGCCTCTAGTAATCCATATTTGGGGAACAAAGACACCAAAAGGGGATGAAAGAAGGGCTTCCATCATATTGGTTTGCTCAGATTTTGGAGGTTACTCTGCTGAGATAGCCAGCATAATAAAGCTGTGTAACTCCATTTCTCTAAGTGTTGCTTGGGTTTCTTCGGTCTTCTACTACATGACCAGCCAGTTCCCTGTGCCATTGACTCTTGCTACCACAGAGCTGAAATAATTTAGCCTTTTTGCCTCATTTGGCAAACACCCTTGAGTACATTCTCTGTGTCAGGAGAAGTGATAATCCTGGGGACACAAAGACCAATAAAGTCACAGACTAGTAGAGAAGGTGACACTCAAACTGGAAAGTGTTGAGTCATGGGCATGAATACATAGCTGGGTGAGATGAGTGGGGACCCAGGAGAAGGAATTGGTCAAAGAGGGGAGTCAGGGAAGGTTCTCTAGAACAGGTGAGGCCTACCTGGGTCTTGAAGGATGAATAGGAGTTCATTAAGCTGAGGGAGTGAAAAAAGGAGGGAGGAATAGCATTCTAGGTTGGGGACCAAGTGGGCAAAACACAGACCAATGTCAGTCTGGCTCGTCGGGGGGATTCAAGATGCTGGGCATTGCTGGGTCAGGATGCCATTTCTGCTGGGTGCTCTGATTTCAGAACCTCCCAGAACCAGTGGAAAGTTTTGCATGCTTTGAACATGTGCCATTAAACAGGCAGATGCCAACTGCTGTGCTTGTTTACCAGTTACTGCAGCAAAGCAACTCAGTGGAAAGTTCTCGGGACTGTCAGCCCTGGAGGACCTGCTGTAAGTTAGAACAGCAGAGAATGAGATAAATAGTTTCCATTTGTGGAAAAGATTACATAGGCAAACAGTTTCATGGTTTCAGGGACCCCTCCCCAGTTGCTCTCAGATGGGGTGTGCAGTAGTGTATATATGTCTGTGTGTCATTTTCCTTTGTTTTGGAAAAGTACACTCCCCACTAGCATTAGCAGGCATGCATAGGTCTGAAAGAACATGTGACTCACAGGCCTGCCTGTACCAGTGAGTCTAAAGGCTGTGTTGAGTTTTCAGCAATATCTGCCACCCCATAAAATGCTCTATACCTTTGAAGCTCTGGAAAAGTAATATGCTAGGTATTTATGTGTAGTTTGTGAGGTTTGTCCTGTGTTCAGCTTTACTGTCTTAAATGACATATTCCTTTGGGGTAGAGACTGTGCTAAGCCCTCCCTCCTGTCCCGTGCATAGACACTGCACATGAATATCTGAAAAATGACAGAAACCAGGGGAAGAAAGTGGGGCTGGAGGGAGTAGACCCTAAGGTAACTCCTGCCCTTTGCCTTTTCCTCTTCTCCCTCTCCATAGTCCATTAAGACTTGTTCCCTCCCTTTCCCAGTCACTAGATTCCATGTAATCCTCTAGACAGTTGGGTGGGGAGCTGAGGGCTGAGCTCATACCTGGAAATCACCCAAGATGGAGAGAACCTATGTGGGCTCAGTAGGCGGGTGTATGTTAGGGACTGGAGTGGAGTCTGCCAGGAGAAGACAGACAAGGTAAGTGATGTCAGATAACAGACTCTTTTCCAGCCCTGGAGCAGTTTCCAGGTGTGGAAGGAGGCCTGATGCCAACCTTTCAAGTCATGTTCAACAGACAAGTTGTAGACTGAACTGCAGAGAGTGGGCTTGGATGGGAGAGAAGTATCCAACCAAAGTTGTGTAGCCTGATCCTTCATGATTTCATCACTCAGCCCCACTGGGAGGAGGACTAGAGCTGCAGCCCTGGGCCGATTTCATGGTGGTAGCGGGGAGGACCCTGCCTCTGACTCCCACCAGGCTTCCACAGAAGAGAGAAGGGAGAGGAAAAGGCAGTGGGCCTCAGTCTGGGTTGGTGACTCCAGGCTATCTAAAAACAAGAGTCCAGTTCAGTTCCTGATTCAACTTGGGTGGACAAGAAGTTAGGAGCTCCCCTCCTCACCCAGACAGGGGTGTTGCTGCTAACACTGTGATGTAGGTGACACTGTCACCTGCTTATCCCAGCCCCCACTTGCTTTATCTGTACTTTTTAAAAGCCGGCCCTTCAGTCACATTCATGATTTAGATTCTGATTCTTCAGGAGTTGGAGGTGCAGGCTGCTCTGGCCAGCTGGGCTGGGGTTAGAGCCAGATTCTGACCTCTGTACGCACAATTTCCCTTAAGCAGCTAAGAGTGAGGGCTTGTGGCCCAGACATACAGAAAGAAGCTCTGGTCATACTGCTAAGCATCTACATTCAACATTTGTAGAATATACTGTATTATTTCAGTTTTGGTCTCTCTAGATATGACTTCAAGGATGTGTACTTCTAATGGCACACATCTTTCTTTCTTTTTTAAAAAAAGACTATTTTTTTAGAGCATCTTTTGGTTCACAGCTAAATTAGGTAGACAGTATAGAATTCTTGTATCTCCCCCTCCCCTCCCCCGACCCCCACTCCTACCTCCACTTGACTTCACCTATTATGAACATCCCAATCCAGATACAGTGGAACTTAATTTCTCAAACTTAATTTGTTCTGGACAGCTGCTTGAGAAGCAATTTGTTTGAAAACCGAATCATTTTTCTCCATGAGAAATAATGCAAATTGAATTAATCCGGCCCAGACCCCAAATAATTGTTTTAACCTTTCTTATATACAGTACTTGTCTAATGTACCATCTATATATATAAAAGGCTAAGTAACCGACCATCTGTCCATCCAACCATCTGACTGACCCACCAGCCAGTACATATGACGTGCATCAGCAATTTAAAAATAAACGTTGACTCGTACATGCGTGATACATATAAAGCTCTCACTGGCACCAATTGCACTCTATCATGGTCGATCTGTCATAGTCAATCTGTTTCAATCTGTCATAGTCAATCGTGAATTTGGTTGACACTTTTATTATAGAGAAAGGGCAAATAGGGATAAAATATTTCTTCTAATTTCCTTTCAATGTGCATGAATCTGTGCACTGGGCCACTAGTTTAATCTATAAACACACACTTCTTTTTTAAAATTTATGGAACCACCCCCCTACTAGCTTTTAACAAATTTTTCACATATCACTGCCTCCAAAATACTATCACTGGCTAACACTTTTCTTGTATCCAATCAACAATTTTTCTACCTAGTCAATTGCCTGTGATTTTTTTTTTTTTTTGGAGCACTTTCACACCCTTAGATACATTAGCATTCTTTATGTTTTAAAATTGTGCTAATCGATTTAGCTGACAATAAAAGCATTTTCTCCTCTTTTGTCTGAGAGATGCTTTTTGTCATGCTGAGGTAACAACATGAAAGGGTGGTCAGGTTAAAAACTGAAGTTTTGGTTGACAACCAAGACATTTTTTTTCTGTGAATAACTTGGTTTAGAACTGAATTGTTCAAGATGGAACAAGTTCTAGAAATGAGGTTTGACTGTAGTCTCTTTGTTACAATCGATTCACCCAAAGTCCATAGTTGACATTAAGGTTCACTCTTGTCACATTCTGTGGATTTGGACAAATGTATGACATGTATCCGCCACTAGTGTCATATAGAGTAGTTTCACTGTCCTAAAAGTCCTCTGTGTTCCACCTATTCATCACTCCCCCACCCTCAATTACTGATAGCCATTGATGTTTTTACTCTTTCTACAGTTTTGCCTTTTCCAGAATGTCTTATAGTTGGAATCATACAGTACATAGCCTTTCCAGATTGACTGCTTTCGCTTAGTAAATGTATTTAAGTTTCCTTCATATCTTTTCATGGCTTGCTGGTTCATTTCTTTTTAGCACTGAATAATATTCCATTGTCTAGATGAACCAGATTTTATCCATTCATGAAGGACATCTTGGTTGTTTCTAAGTTTGAGTAATTACGCATAAAGCTGAAGGTTTTTGTGTGGAAGTTTTCAACTCCTTTGGGTAAATATCAAAGAGCATGATAGCTAGATCATACGGTAGGTTTTGTAGTTTGATAAGAAACTGACAAACCGTCTTCCAAGCAGCTGTGCCATTTTGCATTCTCACCAGAAACAAATGAGACTTGTTGCTCCACATCCTCACCAGCATTTGGTGTTGTCAGTGTTTTGTATTTCAACATTCTGATAGGTGTGTAGTGGTAGCTCATTGTTGCTTTAATTTGCAATTCTGTAGTGACATGGTGTGGAGCATCTTTACATGTGCATAATCCCATAATTTGCCATCTGTACTAGTATGTCTTCTTTGGTCAGGTGTCCAGGTCTTTTGCCCATTTAAAAATTGGTTTGTTCACTTTACAAATATTTTTTTCCTAGTCTTTGGTAGCTGGGATTTGAATGTCTTCTCATTCTCTTCAGGTAATTTATTTTTTATAATTTTCTGAATTTTACAAATTTTCCATAATACAAATATATACATTTTAGCATCAGAACATGTAATTTTTAAAGCGCTAATGTTTTACTTTGATATTTTATTATAGCCTGATTTTTGCATTGGAAAGATCATCTGGCTGTGATGTTGTGAGAGTGAAGTGTGGCAGGCCAGTTAGGAGGCTGTTGCTCTTTTTAAGACCAGAGCTACTACAGCTAATACTAACCTGGAACAATGAAAGTGGTGGGCAATGGTAGGATTCTAAATTGTGGAAGTGGGGGGACATGGCTTACAGATGGAGTAGTCATGGGGTGAGAGTGTTAGAGGAATCAGATTGGATGAATGGTCATGACATTTACTGAGATGGGAATGTTAGGGGAGGGAAAGATTAGGGATGGACAGCAAAAGTTCTCTTGGGTCAGGTGTGAGATACAGACTTTCCAGTGGGCATGTGAGATAGGCTGCTGGGTAGTGAGTCTGGAGCTCAAGGAGGTAAGAACAAAATATACAAATTTGGGAGTTGTTGGGTGTTGGTGATGTTCAAGTCATGGGAATTGATCAGATGTCCCAGGAGCATAAAAAAATAAGTCTGGGGACTAAGGCTTGTGGCTTTCCAACATTTAGATCGAGAAGAGAAGGGGCCAAAGGAGAGATGCTAGGAAGGTAGAACAAGGAGAAACATGGGAGCACCAGGAGTTGGAGGAAGTGGTATTTTCAAAAGGGAGGGATGGTGGCTTTAGTCAACTTTTCTTAGAGGAAGTTGGAGAGTCTGATGCAGAATGAGCTGGGACTGCTGGGTAGTAGCATAAACTCAAGATGGTTGGGTTCAAGGTGAACGACAGACAACGTCTTCCACCGGAGGTGGATCCCTGAGTGGTGGTAGGTAAGGTGGGATTTGGGGCTGAGGCGGGGAGGGGGTCCTGGGGTGACAAGCATGTTTGGTTCAAGAGCTACAATGCAGGGTTGGTACATTTCACCTCAGCTTTGCCACAATACCAGCTGTGTGATCTTGGGCAAGACACTTGATGTTTTCAGATTTCAGATGCCTCTGCTTGCCCTGCTCAGTGAAGAAGGAAAATGAAAATATTTTCACCTGCCCCTAGGAGCAGCTATGGAGAAATCAGAATTCCTTGGTAGATTATCAAAATTCTTTAAATGTAGCTAATTTTACCTTACTTTCTGGTCTATTCAACAATGCAAATATTACCAGGTATTTAATGCTAGTTCCTTCCTTAAGAGGCAGGAATGTAGTTAACAAAATGGTCCTTACTGGAAATTCTCAGGGTTGGGTTTCATGGAATTGCTTCATTGAGTGAACTGGAAACATATCTTTCTCACTGCTTCATTTTATACAGTTGTGGATCCATGTTTGTGTCGGAGAAAAAAGGGTAGGCAAAGAAAACAAGTAGTGGTAGAGGGAGGGAGACACTGGGAAAAGAAAAGTAGAGAAAAGGGCTGTGTGAATTAAACCAGAGTCGAGAGTAGTCTAATACTACTGCCGAGCTGTAATGAAGAGGATGTTGAATGTCAAATTTAGGCAAAAGATTTGAGTTTCTGTGAGATGGTAAACAGCAAAGGCAGCTGTGTTTGATCAACATTCTAACCTTATTTTGGGAAGTGAAAGCTAGGGGCTTGGAAGGAGTTAAGAGGTTGAGAAGTTGAAAACTTACTAGATACCTGCAATTCCTTAAGTCCTTTTCCTTTTTTAGTGAAAAGTTTCAAACATATACAGAAAGATATGCAAAGACTATAATGAATTCTCAATATCTCTCATCTAGCTTCAGAAATTCTCAGCTTAAGGCCAATCTTGTTTCATTTTTAGCTCCAACAATTTTTCTGCCCTGTAATTTTAAAGGAAATCCTAGAAATAATACAGTTTTATCAATAAGTATTTCAGAATTTGTCTCTAAAGGTAATCAGAGTACTACTGTTAAACAGAAAAACAAAACTACTGAACTTCAAATATCCAGTCAATAGTGGGTATTTCCAATTATCTTATTTAAAAAGTTTGTTTGATTTAGTATCCAATTAAGTCCATACATTGCAATTGTTTGATATGTCTCAAGTCAAAGTTAGAAACCTGAGCTAACTAAATTAGAATTTGAAATTAATCAAATTCATCAGAATGCTTTGCTATTAGCCTTTCAATCACATCCACAAAGTGGCCAGATATTCAGCTGTCTTCAACTCAACTGCGATTATACTGCATCCTAAATGGCTTAATAAGATGCACAAAATGACCTAAATCTTTCTCTTATTCATTAATTAATTGCAAAAGTTTATGTATAATTTTTAAAAACTTTTGTGAGGTCTGCCATTACTTCCTTTATCATATCAACATATTCTGGCAAATGTCCCCCAAATATCCACCAGCCAAGAAACCTTTAAGGGTGATTGTTTGTGTGCTTTCTTTAATTGTATAATTCATTTATACAGAGAAATCATTTAGATTGATCTATATACAGTCTTTTTCAATTTTTACTTCCCCTGGCCAATTATAGTTCACATACCAATCAATCAACATTTACTTGAATTGATATCTATTATAAATATGCCATGACACAGGACTTTTAGTCCCTACTTAAAGACCAGGATCTCATTTGAACAGGAACACTTTATAATAAAAGATTAATCAGTCTTTTCCCCCCTCTTATGAATAAATTCACCAAAATTGATCTAATATGGTCAAAATTTCAACATATTCCATTGTCTTTTCAACCATTATTTGCAGGCATTATAAACCAAGGCAAATAAAGTCCACTTCCCCCATGCCTTCTACAACTTACTACACACCCTCAAGTTTAGCTTTTACTATCTCCTTTCACATTCTGGCACAACCAGATAGTTTTCCTTTAAAACAAACTACTCTCTTTTCCCTCATTTTTTTTTTTAATACTTATTACCAGTCAACTGCCTTCCCTTTTGCTGCTCAGACAACACTAAAACTTTCAACAAAATTCATAAGGTGGTTTTTCTTTCAGTTATCTAGAATATACTGTCAGTTCATGTGTGTTCATTGCCCCAAAATGCTACACTTTAAAAATGGCAATTTTCTTAATTGGCTCAAAAACAGTATGGCTTGGTTTCACTTGGTAAAGTTAATATGATTTAAAATATATATATTTATATATATATATATACACATATGCACACAAACACATTTTTAAATCAAGGAAACAAAATACTTTAAAGACATGCCAATCTGAAAGGCATCAAAGTAAAAAAATAAAAGCAAATCCTAAAAACTACAATAAAAAAATTAAATAATTGGCAGGTTAAATGAATGAAAATGAGGAATGTGTAGTGGAAAAACAAACTAACATAAAGCATTCCAGTTGATAAAATGGAAAACCTATTACGTTTTATGGTTTGTTTTCCAAGGAACTTATGTTTCAATGTAAATTCTGAAATATTACATGTATTTATTCCATGTAAACTTTAGATGCCAAAGATAAAATTTCAAATTCTGCACACAAAGTTTATCAAAATAACACTGGTAAAATCCTAGTATTTGCAAAATTTTAAGTTTTGGCAAATACTGTAAATACCACAATTGGCTAGTACTGAAAAGTCATGATGAATGCAGAATGAAGAGAAAACCCATTTCATAAATATTTCATTTGATTGAAAATATCTGGTTTGGATGTTCTAAATAATCTTGAGAAAATATCTTGGGGGGAAAAAAAGGATTGCAGTTTAACAGTAATCTGTATATATATTTTTAGCTGCCTTAAAAAAAAAGGGGCGGGGGGGAACAACCACCAAAACCAACCAAAAACATAGAAAATGTTAAGACTGGTATTAAGTAACCCTGCAATGCTCCCATGCTCACATTACAAGATAAAACAAACTGTACACATTTATAAATAAACAGTTTTTCCACTAGTTAACACTCTTTATACCAAAGTCTCTTTCCGTTTGCCACTGAAGTGGGCTTTGTCCCTTCCTTTTCGGAAGCCAGATTGTGTTCGGTGTGCTTTGACACTCTTAATGTTATCTGCGGTGTGCACCGGGGAGCCACATTCTGAAGTATCTCCATCAACTTCGACCTGAGTCACACTTGACACCGTGGATGCCCTTCTCTGGGTTCTGATGTTCCCAGAGGCGGGGTTGTTCTCTTCATACTCCTCATGGAGCTCTGGTAAACCTTGCAGCTCAGGTGAGCTAGTAGCCTGCTGGAAAGGGGCAATAGCAGTGCGAATACAATTGAACCACTGCTGTTTGTGGAACACATCATTTGCTTGTAGAGTGTGTGACTGGCCTGGAGAGGGATCTTGGAAGCGAACTCTAAAGATATTTTTAGCTAGAGAAATAAAAATGAAGAAAATAAAGCAGCAGACTTAAATAAAAAGATTATTCTAGATAACACGGTCATATTATCTTAATAAGGGTGCTGGTTATCCTATATAATAAAAGGCTAATATGCAAATTGTTCCTTTGATTGGGAGTTTGACCTGGTGGGCTGGCCAACCAACCTCCTGTGTCCCCTCCCTCTGGCTGGCATGGCCCTCTAGTTTATATAATATGCAAATCAATTAGGTAGATACATGATATAAAGTTTATACATGACTTATCAGATACACCTGCTGGTGTTAGAGCAGCAAAGCACTTTACATATTAATGAGCATAATAGTATATATAGGACAATGGAACCTATTTAATTTCTAATTTTTTTGTGTAGGAACAGAATTCTTAAAGAGTAAAACAAAATATATTTAGGTTCTGAGTTCGTTCAGTTAAAATGTCTCAAAGCTAGTATTTTTACCTTTATCGGAGTTGCTGAAAGCCCCTCGAAAGGACCCTCCCATTCTCACATCTCCATCCTGTAGGTCTTCCAAGACCAGCTCTTGGACTGGGATAGGCTGCCGGTAAACCTGGTAAGAGTGACGGTCATTTCGTGTAACAGGCCGGGTCAAAACCAAGATGTCTTGAAACAGGAAAATGTAAAGTTTCTGGAGAAAGGGGAAACAAATGCTTCTTAAGTATAACACTTTGTGACTGTACGTAATTGCAATTCATTGTAAAAATAACTTGATTTGACATTAATTTCATCACATTAATTTACTAAGAAACCCTTACAAATGACCACACAAAGGTGGTTATTTCAAGACTGTACATGTTCTACAAAAACAGCTTTTCTAATCTCAGACTATATAAAACCTTTAAAATTGGTGTGTAACATTAGATTAAGCAGCAGCTGAGTAAATGCTACTCCCCACAAAGACCTGATTATCAGCAGTAACACTGACCAGAAACACCAGTACTGTATTCCATAGTTTTCTAACAAAGGAAGGATTAAAAAATGCAAGCTGGTAAAAATGTTAATTAATGGTTCTGTTTTGTCACAAATTTAAGCCTAATTGTCTTAAAACAATTAGGCCTCATGATAGAAATCAGAGATATCACATTTCAACTTTTTTCCAGAAAGAACCTCAACTTATAAATTGAGCTTTTGAAAAGCACTTTATGAAACAAAAATACTATCTATCCAAGCTTATACTTAGTTCTAGCTGGTGCTTTTGTAATTATTTAAAAAAGAAGTTTGCTTTTATTCAATCTGCTGCAGAAATGTGTTCAATAGTACTAAGAATGACTTCCATCACTATAAAATAAACTCTACATATTTGAATATTCTTTGTTATTAAATATTATGAAACTAATAATTTATTTAGAAAGGAATCTCCTAGTCAAGCAAGTTGATGACTTATGCTTCAAAACAAAATATTACTGATTCTCCATTAAAGCATTTAAGTCATTCATTAGAAATCTTGTTTGCTTTATCAAATAACATGAAATAAAGACCAATAACCTTCTTTCATTATGTGATAAATTTAAACAGTTGTTGGAAAGAAAAATAATAGCTCATTTCATATTAGCATTCAAATGCACTCACATGTCCATTTTTGTTCTTCAGTTCCCCGTGACAAAGCAATACTTTGCTTGCCTCAATTCTAGGATCCTTCTGCTTTTCATCCAGATACTCTAGTTTGTCAATGTAATACTGGCATTCTGATTCGCCTTTCTTCAAGTTGATATCAGAGAGAACACCTTGTATTATCAGTACCTAAAAATTATCGAAACATTGATGGAGCATTTTCAGCTTACTAATTTATCCCACTCCCCTATAAGCCTAAAAGATCTTTTTAAAATGATAAGATTTTAAAGCTTAAAGGGACCCTAGAAATCAGTAAATTCAATCAGTCCCTTCATTCCACATATAAAAAAATAGCCTCAGCCAAATTGGGTGATTTTCCCAAAGTCACATAGCCAGCCAGTGAAAGAGATCAGATTAGAATCCAGTTTTGTGATTAAAATATATTACGTCTCTTTATACTATGCAGTGTACTACCATACTGGGTACTAAAAACAACAAAACACTTCACTATGCTGGTGCGATATACATAAAATTTGCGAGTATCATTGTAAATCTTTCTAAGGCAAGCTAATATATAAATTTGCAAAACGTAAGAGTTATGTATTTGACTACTTACAGCTTCTTCTAGAAGCTGAACATCAGGGTGGTCTTTTGGAGTGTGTCTAAGAATTTCTTTTAACAGTAAAGGGTATTTGACGAGGCGACTTCGAGGAATATCTAGGAAGCTCCAAAGATCTAGTTTTCGACTGAAGGGAGACTCAAGACATCGCTGGAGAAAGTCCTGGACTCTTGGATCTTGTTTCTTTTGATCAAGAAGAGCTTTGGCTGCCAGCTGGTTACTACAATAGTCTTTGTAGGCATTCAAGCCTGGCAACTACAGAGTAATTAAAGAAAATGAAGTATGGTAAGTTTCTGTTACGATTTAGTCCATTAGTAAGCCTGTGAACACGAAACACAAAAACTACAGCTATTCTTAAAAGTTTTAACAACTTGTGAAATTTTCCTGCAGGTGAAAATGGGGGAAGGATAGTGTTTTGGGTTGACATCAGAACACCTATTCCAATAATTTGACTAAATTCAACCAAATACTCATGACTTGCCCCAAATTCAGTTAGATGCTATTCTTCTGTATTCCCAGGACACCTGCGTGTTCCTCTGGCACATTCATCACCAACCCCGAGACTGTTTATATACTTGACAGATATTCTTTCACTAGATTTTAAATGTACAAACTGTCTTTCATCACTGGACCTCCTGTGATCCCTCCTAGAACAGTGCCTAGTATCTGGCAGGCACAAATGTTAAGCAAAAAAATGAAACAAATAATTAATGACATATACTGTGGGGATTCTGCCCAAAGAGGGGGAAATATGTATATATATATATTTAAACTATCATTCATGAAGTATTTATTTTTTTTAATAACAGAGACTATACTAGTAACTTCTTACAGCTACATAAGTTTGTTCAGTTTTAATGTCTTATCTATTTTTAGAATCCAGTTACTGGATCAAATAATCTGATATTCATAAAAAATGAAAAGTGTAGAAAATATGTAAAAAACTATCTGAAGCAAACAACTTGCTACGTACCCAGTTCACAAGAATGTCACCAATCTGCTCTATTGTTCCAGAAGGTTTGGTTGCTTCTCCTAATCTTGCCAACAAATCTGAAGTATAAAAAAGCAGAAATACCAATAGTAGGCTTATTTTTAAAGTAATTCAGCATTAAGTTAGTTTAGATGTAAAATTATCTGTGTTACTACTGTTCAGATACTAATGAAAATTAAGGAGCATATTTTACCTTCATGCAGAGGTATGTAAGCATCCAGATCACCAAATATTTGTGTTAGTTCCTCTTCTGACATAATAGACAACTTTAACATAGGGTCATGGTAGGCCTATTAGATGGGAAGAAATGTGTCACACAAAGATATTGAGCAAATAAAACACGAGAGGATCTGTATTTGAATGTAATTATTCCTTTTTCTTAAAACTAGAGGGGAACTCTATTCATTACACATAAAAAACATTAAGGTATATATTAAGCCCCAAGTAGATGCTCTCACTGATACTCATTCTTCAAGAGATGTGTTTAATAAATCTCATCTAAAAAAGTATTAATCAGTAGATATTTTCTACTTTTCTTCTTGTAAAGGTTAAGAGAACTATCCTTTAGAATTTGTGAAATAGTTTTAAGAAATAGGGCATATTAAATGAAGTTATTTACTGACCTTTCTTGCAAGCTTGAGATCCTCAATTAAATCCTGTTCACCTCGAGACATTTCATATATTGCCTAAAAAAAAGTCCAGCAAACATAAGTCAGTCATTCCTTTCTTTGAGAAAGGAAAATTATATACAATTGATATTTAGAACAGTGCTTTTTAAAGTGACTCAGTCTGAGATCTGTAACTCAGAATGGAATCTCAAATAAGAGGCTGCCATGTTTCATAATTTTACCTTCTCCTTAAGAGCTAAGTTTGATATGACCATCACCCATCAAAAAGTGCTACTCAGATACAGAAATGCAAGTTGATTTTGTCACAGGCATTAATTTGCTATTCTTCTTGCAAAACATGTTTAAACAATAGGGGCTGTTTTAAAAAATGTAAATCAATAAATTAGGTCTATTGGATGCCAGCATACCTCCTGACGTTTAATTTCTTTGGTAGTTAAAGACTCTTTCATGCTGACGTCTAACATCTCTGACCACAATACACTACTTCTCCTTTTAGCAGGTGTTGGGACTGTTGATCTGCTTGACCACTTCTGGGCAGAAGCTGGAGATCTATTGTCACCACGAAGGGTAAATGACTTAAAAGAAAACAAACAACAAAAAAAGAAGTGGATAAAAGAGAAAAGATTTGGAAGACGCAGTAATTATTCCCTTTTCTTAAAAAAATAGACAAATTAACACCAAAGTTCTGAGAATTTCTCTATGTATAAAATAACCATTTATCCAAACTTTATCAATTTAAAATATTTATTAGCCAAAACTACTTTTTGGGAAGAAAAATAATCTAAGACTAAGATTTGATATAAGATACAAAGTAATATAATGAAGTCATATAAATATGTTCTGGTAATAATATTTCCTACCAACATATTCCAAAATGAAAATTTATGTTTAAGTATAATAATATAAACCTGTTTGTACAACTCAAAGAAAAGTACAAATCTAAGGCTTCTATAAAATATCCCCTTCACTACATTACTTGCTCCCCATCCCCTCCCTCACTGACCTGTATTGTTTGACCAAAACGTCTGACTGCTCCATTTCTTACAGGAGAGATTAAATTTGCCAAGGATGTGACCCGAGCTAGAGGTCGAACTCTTTTATTGCTTGGCTCCTATAAAAACAAATACAAATTAAGTTAAAATACTAAGAATACTTATCCTATATAATAAAAGCCCAATAGGCTAAGTGTCCGGTTGACCAGTTGACCATTCAACCAATCAAAGCATAATATGCTAATGATATGCTAAGGCTCCTCAACTGCTCGCTATGACATGCACTGACCACCAGGGGGCAGATGCTCCAACTGGTAGGTTACCTTGTTGCTGGGGTCCAGCCAATTGGGACTGAGCAAGATGGGCCAGACATGTCCTAGAGCCCTCCCATGGTCCCTCCTCAGCTGGCCAACCTCCCACATCCCTCCCTGGCCCCAATCGTGCTCCGTGGGGTCCCTTGGCCTGGCCTGTGTCCTCTTGCAATCTGGGACCCCTGAGGGGATGTCAGAGAGCTGGTTTTGGCCTGATGGCAGAACAACTGATTGCTATGACACACACTGACCATCAGGGAGCAGATGCTCAATGCAGGAGCTATCCCCTGGTGGTCAGTGCGTTCCCACAGGGGAGAGTGTTACTCAGCCAGAAGCCAGGCTCACAGCTGGCCAAGTGCAGTGATGATGGTGGGAGCTTCTCCCACCTCCACAGCAGTGCTAAGGATGTCTGACTAATGGCTTAGGCCCGCTCCCCTAAGCCATCAGTCGGATATCCCCCAAGGGCTCCTGGACTGCAAGAGGGCACAAGCTCGGATGAGTGATTCCTCCCCCACCTCAAGTGCATGAATTTCATGCACCAGGCCTCTAATTAAAAAATAAGTAGTATAAAAAGCTAGTCAAATATCTGAATTATCACTGGGCACATAACAAATATCATTAAACAGAAGAAAAACTAAAATGAAAACAAATTAGATTCTAAAACCCTATAGACATTTTAGTTTAATATAGTGGTTAACTTCTAAAAAACCACAGTATTATGAAAATTACCAAACATACATAAGAATGGAGAATAGCATAATGGATCTCATGTGCTTCTCTCTTAGCCTTCAACAGTTTTTGGTGTAACAATTTGTTTCATGTCTGCCCCTACTGGAATATTTTAAAGCAAATCCAAAACTCTGTATCATTTCATTCGTAAATACTTCATTTAGAGACTAGCTTTTAAATGAACATGTATAACACTGGAATGGGTCATAGGTGTTCAAGCAGAGCCGGGGTCAGTGGTTAAGAGCATTCAGGCTCTGGAATAAGACTGGGCCTAAATCCTGGTTCTAGCACTTGCTAGGCAACATCGTGGGCCTCTATTTTCTTATCTGTAAAATGAAGTTAGTATTAGAACTTCTCTTATAAAGTTGTTATGAAGGTTAAATAAAACATGTTTAAAGGGTTCAGGTTAGTGCTTGAAACATACTAAGTTTTAATTATTACTACAAGTTTTTTCTCAGCAATATTTCCACTTACTATGTAAATGTTGAGATTTAGAAAAATTAGATCTTCTCTTAATTTATTAAGTTAAAGGAAAAATATAGAGACATGCAGAAGAAATACTTATTTTTCTACATTTAAAAAATAGCAGTATATAGCAAACACATCACTTATTCAAGGATCTCAAAAGTTTACA
The DNA here is from genome assembly GCA_004026665.1 of Murina feae. Lineage (NCBI taxonomy): Eukaryota > Metazoa > Chordata > Mammalia > Chiroptera > Vespertilionidae > Murina > Murina feae. Next base: position 9,087 of record PVJC01025400.1, on the reverse strand, counting down.
AAATTCATTATTCTAATTTTACTGCTAGGAAAATGGAGGCATACCATTAGGTGACTGATACAACTATTGAAATAAAGAAGGACAGATCATAAAACAGGCCTATCCTTTATGTCTATGGAGTATAATTATTTGTTTGTATCTGATGCCTTTGACAATTGTGGCATCTTGACAAAATAATTTTGATGGGTATTCAGAAGGATCTATAATTAAAAATTTTATTAAAGTTATCACTTAAAAAATAAAAACTATCATTTAAAAATGATAGATGAAATTTTTTTCCCTAAAAATTCTTTGATATGACTAAAGTCATATAAAAAAAGTAAGGGCTGTAGAAATTGAGTAAAAATAATACCCTAAAGTAATTTAAGAATAAAGTGACAGAAAGAGTTAAAATTCTCTGGAAAGAAATTTAAATGATTCAAATAGTCAAAGAGGCAATTAGACTTATTAAAGCTACTACATATATATATATTAACATATATATATATGTTAATATATATATATATATATCTGAACGATACCTATTAAAGTAAGGAGACTTTGTAGATAATCAATTCAGGCCTTTGAAGACCAACCCTCCCCCCCAAAATAATTAACTCCAAAGTAAAACGTTGACTATAAAGCCACTAATATGCAAACGTTAAATGAATTGAAAAAGAAACCTTGAATATATGTTGTAAAATGACACACTGTGTGGCTGAGGACATGTGTGAATGCCTTTACAATATACATCTGTGCAAGACAGAAGTGACACATGCATGGGCAGAAGGTCTAACATAAGGCATTCCTTTCTATTTAGTAAAGACAGAACAAAGAATCTTCTGTTTGAATGGAGATACAATTACCTCACAAAGTAAGATATGCCAACATTAACTAGAAACAAAGTAGATGTCAGAAATTCTGTTCTACTTTTTGGAAAAAGGTTAATTCCTCTTCCTTGTTTAAAATATAACAAATTTGACTTCCTAGTAAATCACAAAATATTTAATTTCAATTTAAAAGTCTATAGAAAGGTACTATTCCCAGTGACTCTGAAAGGAAAAGTTAGTTTAGCTGGGAGGAAGATAATATTTGATATCTATTTTATTACATAAGATCAAATTAATGATAAAAATTCTTTATAGGGTCAGTTTACTATACAACTAATATTTTCCTGATAACTCAAAATTATGTGATATTTAAAACTAAAACAACAGAATTTAGATTTAGATAAATAAATGTAAATATGTCAAAAGCATCTTTCTGAAACTACTGTGTATTTTGTTTATATAATCTCTTTAGGGTGGCAGGATATCATGCTAAAGCAGTATCTGGTGGTTTAAAAATGTTCCACAGTCCTTTAGCAACCCATCTACAATCTTACTTTTTCACAAAGGATATATTAGTCTTAAGAGTTTAATCTAATCTAAGATGTCCTGGTAAGAGTGCATAGCTAGCTCAGTAAGTAGAGCATGAGACTTAAAAGTCTTGTTAAGAAAGTATGGTACTAAATCAGGAAATGTGGGTGGTGGTGGTGGGGGTAGTGGGAGGACACCTTTGTACTTTTCACACATACTTTTGGGGATCCAATAGTAACTTTCCTGCCTTATTGAAAGTTTGACAGACACAACACAAACATTTAGCATATATATTTCAAAAGTAAAAAAAATTTTACTTAATGACTTGAAAAGTGTGATTGAAATGTGAAGATATAATACTGAATATGGCTCACTACTAATTTCAGGATATATACACTATTTGAAAAAAATGTAATACAAAAAACTTTTGTAGAAAGGTGATATGGATAGATTAGGCATTCATGAGTCACCCAGAGGACTGGGATGAAAAAAAATTTGTCTTTTAAAATACAGGTTTGGATTTGGTTCATGTGAGCTCCAACCAGAAACAATTTTCGTTAGAGATTCAGATGAACCATTTTTAATTCTCATAGATTGGTTAATAAGAACCTAAACATTCACACTGTTGAAAACATATTTTGAAGACAAAGTTTTTCGAGAATTGGTATCAAATCTACCCTACGGATGCAGGTATAGTGTTTGGAGGTGATGAAGGAAGAGGGGGCAGGAGTCTACCTATCTTATCATCATTCAAATTAAGGCTTACATAATGGTTTTGTTGCTGTTGTTTATTTTTATTTGGAGTGCTGTTAACAGCATTATGGTGACTACAAGAAGCTTAAAAAATGGGTACCAGATATTGAAAACTATATAGCTCTAAAAAAGACTGCCTGAAAATTGATGTGAACAAAGAATACCAAGTTTTACATGCTCAAGGAACTTTCTATCACAGGCAACCTTTCACCAGGGCAAAGTTCACTTAGATGGGGAAAAACATTCAACAACCTCTACCATAAATTTAGGTTGTTTATTTTGGTTAACTTTTAATCAAATTATCTAGTTTAGCTAGGGGAATCTGCCTGGGACTGACCTTTTAATCAATCTATTTATTTTACTAATCCACCTTTAGTCTGATTTTATGCTTTAAAATATTTTTCTAAATATTTATCTATAAACAGAAAAAAGTTTTACTGGGATGTACCTTGCACATAAAAGCAACAACATGGAAAACTTCTATTGTAAACTGAGGTTTTTTTTTTTTTTTTTGTAAAAAGGTTTCTTCTACTAATGGTGTCACGTAAGAGGATATATATTACTAATGAACCCAAACCTGTACTTTAAATAAAAACAGTATGGGTTTGGGTTCATTAGTTTGGGTTACTGGATAAATAATTATGTCTTCTACCTGGCAAAAACTTTAAAATAGGAAGAATGAAAAAGTTACTTATAAAAAGATAAAAATGAGTTAAGAGCACATAGGATTTCTTCCCTTTCTACTTAGTAACTGAAATAGCCAAATTTAGTTATTTATTTAAGGCTGTGTTGCTAGCACCAAAACCCTGACAATATCCCTGTTGTTTTTTATCTTTGGAATAAAGGTACATCAGAAACATGGCTAGTGTCTCACACCAAACAAAAAAGGTTAGTTTCATCTGGTCCAAAAGATGATTAGTTTCAGTATTTACACTGGTCACCATGTATGACTTGCTCTCATCAATGAAAACGCTTAGTTAATTTTGAGAAAACTGAAACATATAAGCAAAAACCAAACAGAAAAAAACAACAACACAAAGTTAAACCACACCAAAAGAAAGCATACCTTCCAAAGATGGCAGCTATTTTAACAACCAAAAGGTGTATGTTATGTATGATTCTTAGCTTTACCAAACCTTAAGAACTGCACATATTTAAAATATACAATTCATAAGTTTTGATATTTGTATATAGCCACAAAACTATCACCACAATAAAGTGTATACAGTTAATGAAGTACAGAAACATTAAATATACTGTATTCTGTAGTATAAGTGGAATACTCATATATTAAATCAACTGTCAACATTAAATAAAATAGCATAAAAATCACAACTTATTTTGATAAATGTTCATACAGATTTCTAAAAACCACACTGACTTCAAACAATTAAAGCAAGGAGGGTGGCTGTAGCTAAAGAATAATTCACTGGTTTAAATATTTTAACATATTTTTCTTTCTGAAGAAAAAAAGTTGCATACAATTTACTTATTAGATGTGGAAAGAAAAATAAAAACAAGCACTAAATCAGATCTCATTTTAGTTGTAATTTGTTCACTAGTTCGCAGAGGAATCTTATTTATTCCATAAAGCAGTTTCTAAAACTAGATAACATAAATGTAAGTTAAAAAAATAGTAACTATTTAATAAGCATTAGAAATGTGACCAATTTAACCAAATTGAGCAGCATAACACTTAAAATCTTTTTCTGTTTCAAGTTTGTGTACACTCATACTATGCTATGTATAAACCTAACTATACTATTGTTCCTAAACTTTACAAAGTTCCTGAACACATTTCAAACTTGCATTTTAACACTCAGCAAGATCAAGTTAAGTTTAAAATCATACTGTTTATAAATTATTAAAAATCTTAAAGTTCTGTGGAATTAGAAGACATCCTTTTGGCTTAATTTTTCTCTAAAAGTCTTACCTCTGGTTCTCTGAAGGACTGATTATTCACATCTAGGACTCGTATAGTCCTCTTAATAGGTAGGAGACCTCCAATCTCATCATGAGCCACCATGCTTCACCAAGTATCCCTTAAAGTCCTTAGAATTAATCCACATCCAAGTTGCCCTGTAACCAAGCACTACTCAGGCACACAGGCTTTTCTTCTGAGTGCTCAGCCACCCTTGGCAGCCATTTGCCCATGCCTTTTCCTTGTGGTGGAGCTAACTGCCTCTGGGAGCAGCAGTGAAAAAGCACACAGACCTCAAGGCTCTGTGGGAGGGGCTTGCTTCGGACCAGGCTCCAGTGGGCGGGCACCTAACAGACACGTGACTACAGCTGGGCACACCTAGGCTTCTCATTTTTCACTGTGCAAGAGAAAGCTCTTTATCGAGCTTTGGAATGTCTACATTAAGACCAGAAGGGAAAAGAAAACTGGGTTAATGTAAGGCTTTTCCTGATTTAAAAGCATTCCCAAAGGGAAACTAATTGCTTATTTGGGTTACTTACTCTAGTACTTAGTCACAGACAGGAATCCTTTTTCTATAAAACCTATTGCCTAGAAAGAAATTTAGTATGGGCCAGTTGACAACTTTAAGAAAATAATAATTCAGAATTAAATAAGTGTATATACTGAAGGAAAGCCCAATTATCCTGGGACCTTGCCTTTATTTTACTTGAGTATAAGTATATTCACAATTGTAAAATTATGTAAGTCTTTAGAAACTGGTTCCCACCATGTTTTCTTGAGACTAACAGAGTAAGTGCAGTAAGCACACTTCAGGTCACTCTGTTCTTGAAATAAATGTGAAGTATAATTAGGCTACCTCACAGTTTAAAGTTTAGTATTTCTTAAGACTTAAAGGCAGTTACGTTTTCTTTTAAAATTTTGATATCTGTGTAATAGATTTTTATAACAAATACAAAAAAGGTGATTTCTGTTCTAAAAATGTGTAACAGGATCCTTCTCTATTCTGAATTAACTTTGAAACAGTCCTAATAGGGTCAAAAATCTACATAAAAAGTCTTGCATTTTACAGCTGAAGAAATGAAGTTCACAGAGGTGAAGAGAGGTCACATACTAGTGACAGTCTCTAAATTTCTAGTCTAAATCCTTTCTTCTCTGGAAAAACACTACTTCTGTTGGTTTGGTAGTCCTGCTATGAAACCGATTTTCTTCTTTAACATAAAATACTGTATTCTAATTTGAAACGCAGGCTTTTTATCCTAACTATGAAAGACATATTGCTGGGAATCTACAAAAATATCTCCATTCTTAAAATTTATTAGGAGCAGAGAAATCTGAAAAATCTGTGTAGAAGGCATTATTCTAGATAATGACAGTGGTATAAAAAAACAGGTTTCATATCTAATCCTAAAGTGCTAATAGACCACTGTGTAAAGGTAGGGCACATGAAGAGATAACTAATAAGACAGCTTTTGAAAATTCGAGAATAACCTATATAGCTAGTAAGTGCTACAGGAGTTCAGAAGGAGAAAGCACTTCTGGTAGTTTTCTGAGCTGAGATGAGGAAAGACGCTAGGGAAGAGGCTTTAAGATGTTATTTCATGCCGTGGCGGCCATGTTATGTTTTTCATAGGTCTGAGCAAGGAAAAAGTGCAAGGCTTTCTCAAAGGAACAAAATGAATTCAGTGCGAAGTCACGGGCTATGGGTAAAGACAAAGGAGCGGAGGGTTTTATTGAGCAGATGTGAGAGATAAATGAAAGTTATGTTGTAAAGTGTTGACGATGGTTTTAAAGATGACTGGAAACAATGCAAAAGTCACAATTAGGTATCAAGAACTCTGTGTAAGGTAGGAAACTATATGCAAGAGACAACATACACGAGAAGTCAAAGATGCCTATGATTTTCAAGTTCACAGGCATAACTGTTAATGCAAATAAAGAAATATGGAAGAATGAGCTTTGAAAAAAAAATTCTGAGTTTCATTTTAGATGAGTCTGAGGTGGTGAGAGAACATGCAATTGAAAATACTGACCTAGTACTTGGAAATGCTTGGCAAGGACTTGGAAGAGGGCCAGAGGATAGATTTAGACTGGGGAGTCAGACACAAAGAGATCAGAGTTGAAGTTTTGGGAGTGAATGAAACATCTGGGAGAGAAAATCTGGACAAAAAGAACATGGGTCCAAAGATCTAACTTTGGAGAAATGCTAAGGGAAGAAGAATTTTATAAAAGGAATAGTCAGAAAGAAACAAAGCAAGATGTCAAGAGGAGAAAAAGTATTTATTATAGCAGAAAGGTTAAGAAGAGTAAGAAAAGATTCATGGATTTAGTTTAATGTCTAAGTTTAATGAGGATCTCAAGTGTGCTAGTTCATTGAAATAAAGACAGAAGATTACAGAAGTTGAAGAGTGAGTAGAGCAAATAAATAGTGAGCATAGATAGCCCTACCCGGTTTGGCTCAGTGGATAGACGTCAGCCTGCAGACCAAAGGGTCCCAGGTTCGATTCTGGTCAGGTGCACGGACTTTGGTTGCACCTGATTCTGGTCAGGGCATGTGCAAGAGGCAACCAATCGATGTGTTTCACACTGATGTTTCTCTCTGTCATTCCCTCTTTCTTGCACTCTCTAAAAGATCCATGGAAAAAATATCCTGGGGTGGGGATTAATGAAACAAAACAAAACAATAAAGTAGGCACAGACTATTTATGATGACAATCTATACAAAACAATTTACTAAGGTATGCAGGACAATGTTACTTCTTGCAGGAAGAGCCAACACTACCCTTCTGTAAACATCAATGTGTTTTGTATTCAAGATGATGCTAATAATTCATCTTTCTGTATTGAGACGTTTTTTTAAATCCTCACCCGAGGATATTTTTCCATTGATTTTTAGAGAGTGGAAGAGAGAAGGAAAGATAGAGAGAAATATCAATGTGAGAGAAACACATTGATTGGTTGCCTCCTGCAAGAGTCCCAACCAGGGCCCAAACTGCAGAGGAGCCTGCAACTGAGGTATGTGCCCTTGACCAGAATTAAACCTGGGACCCTTTGGTCCATAGGCCGACACCCTAGCTACTGTGCCAAATAGGCTAGGGTGTATTGAGACTTTTTAAAAAAAGTAATGGTGATTGGTTATATTTCCTCATCTATCATTAATTACCCAGTCACAGCTGGGTTATACATGATGTGGTTGGCTTTAAGAATGGTTGACTGTAGAAGATAGTTCTATATAGTTTTAAAGTGGGATCACTTTAGAGATAATGAAATCCAGATCCCTAATTTTATGGGTAAAAACACTGATGTGTCCAAGCCCTTAGAGAAAGTAAGAAAGTAGACTAGAACCCAGTAGTCTGATTCAGTTAGTTTCATCAGTTCAAAAATGTAAGGTCAATATCTTACAGTAAGGGCAATACTTTATGACTACTTAGCTTCATAAAGGAATAAAGAGCTATGAACAGTGAGAGGAAAGAAACTTCTAGGGCATTCTCGGGTCTCTTACCTGATGTCTTTCTCCAAACTATGCTCTTCTATACAGTTCTGATACAGGGTAAGGCCAAGATAATGAGAGGAAGAGATATCTCTAATTTCTCTCCTGTAGTTGAGGACCCATGAGGTAAAGGTAGAAGTCTTTATATATAAAAAATGAAAAGCCTACAGGATCCAAATAAGGTCTAATAGTGATAGTCAAAGCACAAAACTTCTGGCTCACCCACTCTAAAATCATAGTTTCATTTGGAATGTTCAGGTTTATGGACTAAATATAGACAATTGTAGATAGCATCAAAAAAAGCAACAATGAACACAGCATGTTCAATTAGTACTCTGGGTGATGGGCTTGAGACAATCTTGACTCTAATAATACTCAATGAAAATCAGAGGGCTGGAAAGGTCCTTTGAAATTGCTAACTCATCCTCTTCAGTTTTCCAAAGAGGAACTTGAAAGATACCATGAAAAAGAAATGGGAAATTTGAGTTTTTACTCTGTCCCCAGAAGCTTTATGCATGCTATCTTATTTAACCAGCTTTATAAAATATGTATTACTACCTCCATTTTGCAGATGACAAAACCAGATTCAGAAAGTTTAAGAAACTTGTCCAAAGTTGCATTATTAATCAATGGCTGAACAGGTCTGGATCTTGTCTATTCAACTCATATTAGAATATAGTGACTTCCAGAGAAGTCACTAAATGTAACACCTTTAGTACATGTTGGGTGCACGCTCAGTGCTCACTGTCATGTTGCGAATCAGGGGCAGAGCTAGATTAAAACCTTGGTCTCCTAGTCTCAGGCCAATGTTTGCTGAATAACTACTGGCATTTTATAGAGAAGGAAACCTCCCAAAAGTTGAAAGATTATCTATTCTCTATCCTTTGTATATCAAGGCAGAAGAGTAAAAAGATAAAATAATTCCAGCTGCTTAAGTTTTAGAAAAGATCCTATTTCAATTGATGATTTATTTAATGATCATATTATTAATAGCAATTATTTATATAACTTTCTACAAATGACATACTTGAAGACTAGTTACATGTCTTATATGTATGTAGAAAATCTAGAATTTATAAACTGAAAACAGTTATCTAAAAATAAAGCAGCTTTGTAAAAGATATCAAGTTTTGGTAAACCTGGTTTCCAAAGACCAGGTTTAATTATAGCCTGTTCTGCTTTATGGGGCGCTGTTGATGCTTTCTTTCCTAAAAATGATTCAGGAGAAAGATAACATTGTTTCCCTTCTCCAAAGAAAAAGGACTGTTAGGCTATACTTAACTTTTTTCTCCCTTTAATGTAAAATTAGAATTCTGGAATTTAGAAACAAATGAGAACTGAAGAATAACCTTTGCTTTTTTTTAGTCTAGATATTATTACCTGTTTTCATTTACTTTTGTCTGGAAGAAGTAATTAGAAATTAAGCTAGGAAAGCCATCATAGGCAGAGAAAACTAAATCTAAGCTCTCTGCTGCCCTCTACATGTGATAATGTGAAATGCAACTGCCAACCTGCTTTTTTCAACTTTGTAATTGTTTTTAAGGATCTTATAACAGAGGAATACAGAGAAATATAGATGACAGTAAAAT
>PVJC01025399.1:0-24775 GCA_004026665.1 Murina feae | reverse complement strand
CCCTTATGGGGCAAGAGTTGTTTCAGTGGGGCTTTTGTGCTCACTGCATCTGCCCCGAGTGTGTTCCTTGTGGATCTGAGTTTTGTTTAGTATGGTCCCTCTCTGGACACTGGGTGAGGCTGGCTCCTGTATCTTTAAGGAGGTGTTGATTTAGCCTTTGCCTTAGGCTACTCAGTCCTTTATATGCAAAAGCCTCTGATGCAGCTTGGGAGGGGCGGGGCCTTGAGGAGTTTGCAGGGCAGGGCGGAGCAAATAGCTATGGCGCTTCTCAGCCCTGTGCTAAGAGACACGGGGTCTCTGTGTCCCACGGTAATTGCTGCAAGCAACACTGAGAGAAACCTGCTTTGGATTTCCTCCTGGTGCCAGTCAGTCCCCCTTCTCCGGGTGTCTGGGTCCTCAGAAACTCGCTTGGAACTGGAGTTCAGAGCTGCTGGGAACTTGTGGCTCTCTCCATTTTGGAAAAGAACCACGTCCTCTGGCGCCAACCCTCTCCCCGAGCCCCGTGCACACGCCTCCGTACCTCTGTACTTTGCTTCCGCCGCTCCTCCGAGTCTCAGATTCTTTCTAGTTGTAGGATTTTCACTCAGCCAGCCTTCCTGTGGTTGTGAGTGGTGTCCGTGTTTTCTTTTCGTGGATATTCTGAAATAGTTGTTCACGGCTGCATTTACGGTGTTTACCTTATGCCGCCATCTTGCTGTCCTCTGGACATATTTTTTTCTATCATTTTGGCAGCCTCCCTGTAGAGCTGTTGTGTCTCCCAGGCTTCATGGAGTGGCTTAATATAGTAGGAGACCTATAGGGTCCAGTGTAACAGCCTCCTCATTCACCCAAGCTGGGCACTATGGGGATGCCCCTCCCTGACCCCCAATAAGGGCTGTGTATACCCTCCTGTCATAGTTGAGCCTTGATTGCTGTTGGCACCTCATTGAAAGGGATTTACCCCCAGTCTGATTGGCTGCAAGGACTGGCTGTGGCCACTGACCTCTGACCACTGTGGAGGATCAGCTGCGCAGGGGCCCATCCTGTGGAGCAGGACTTACTTTAGCAGGGCTCTAGTGACTATTGAGTCAGATCCTTGAGTGTGTCACTTGTGGAGGTGATGGTTTTGTAGGCGTCAGGAATGGCACCAGGTACTAGAGTGGTGGAGTTGGACCGGACCTGGGTTCAGCAACCTCGGTACTTGAGTTCTGGCTAGGAAGAATTAAGAGCCAAGACTCAAACTATAAGAGAACATTATAATGTCATACAAGTGGGAGAAATAATTCATAGAAGAAGAGGTTGTGAGTGAGGAAGCTAATGGTAAAATGCCTGGGAGTGGAGAAGGAAAAGGGAAAGGCTTTGATTTGCTCCCTGGAGGGAAAGCTCACTGGGTGCTCCATCCCTAAGGGTTTTTAAGGGTAGAGATTTTAGGGGAGGTCCCAGGAGAAGATTTTAATAGAACATTCAGCAGCTTTCCAGGTGTGTCCTTTCAGGGTCTAGGTCTTCACTTAATTAATTGTTCTGCTCCAGGGCAGGGGTCATTATTCAGTACAGCTGGTCCATAGGTCAGCCATGGGGTTGCTGGTCTGGTTTTGTTGCTTTTCTGGGCCTGGAGCTAAAACAACTGAGGTCTAAATGTTATCTCTAGGGAGTCCAAACCGCATGACCAGGAAAGGTCACTCTGGGAGTGAGATCCCACCCTCCAAATAGTCTTTTGCTAGACGGCCAAGGCTTTCCACCCTGGTGACCTGTGCCTGGCCCATCATCCTTTCTGTGCTCATGTCTATCTAACTGCCTACCACAGTTGGGTGGTGCTTTGATGTGGTCTGAAGTTGTCCACCAGATGTGCTGGTTCTGGGGTCTCCTGGGAGGTACAGGCCAAGGTCAACCACTATGGTCTGCCCAAGGGTCTCCCAGCATGAGCTACAAAGTGATCTGCAGATGACTGCTACTTGTATTGGGCTTGGAGATGCCCAGGTGAGTCCTCAACTGCAAACTAATGTTAGCTGCCACTAGTGCTAAGAATGGAGCCATTTAGCGAGAGGTATGAGGCTCACCAAGAGAGGCTATTCATATGGAAAAGTCAGTGGAAACAGCTGAGTGGGCCTGCTAGTTGGGTGTGGTGGACTCTCAGGGAATCACCAGGGGGCAGGGTGACCAGCGTGAGCCAAGTTGCTGGAGACTCAGATATGGCCCCTGCTAGCCAACTCTTTGGCAGAAGGGCTCAGAAAAGGAACAGTAGCCTCTGCTCACACTTTTATCTGGGAGAAAGCTGTCGCTTCAGCTCTCACCTTAATTTCAGATAGTTCAGTTCCTCCCTATATATCCTTGGTGCCTTTCAAGCTGCTGCCCTAGTAATGGAACTTAAGAGTGAGTGAGTCTGAGTAAGTGCATGCACCTGTACACAGGCTCTGGTACTCCAGCAGCCCTCCATCTTTTTCAGCCTCAGCCCACACTGGTTTTTGCAGTGAGAAATTATGGGGACTTCTCTTCCTAGCAGTGGAACCCTATACTGGGAGGTCTGGTGTGGTGTTGGGACCCCTCTTTCTTTATGGGAGACCTCCACAGCTGAGATATCCCTCCTCGTTTTTATCCATCACCAGCCCATTCATGTCTCTACTCCTCCTACCACTCTCCATGTGGCTGTTCTTATATTCTTAGTTGTAGGACTTCTATTCTGCTAGGTTTCAAGAGCTCTGAATGATGGTTGTTCTGTAGTTTAGTTGTACTTTTGATGTGGTTGTGGGAGGAATTGAGTACTGCATTTTCCAGCTTGTTCTCAATTGAGTGTCTCTTCTAATTCTGTAATGCCTCTGTACTTTACTTTTATTACAGTGCTCCAAGCAATAAATTCCCCTTAGAGGTCAGTGCTGAGAGAAAGGTTTTCTCTCAAAAGCTTGGGTGTTTCCTTTTATCAGACAATAAGTAATTTCTAAGTCATACTGCTGCCTTCTTTTTTATTTCCGAGTTGCCATGAACTTCAGATTTATTGTATCTTTTGTCCAAGATTCAGATATTATTTCTACCTAAGGCTTTTAATATTTTTATTATTTCATTCATTCATTCACTCATTATTCATTTTGTTAATACTCATCTGAAGATAACTTTTTCCATTGATTTTTAGAGAGAGTGGAAAGGGGGCGGGGTGTGGGGGGGAAGACAGACAGAAAATAATATCAGAGAGAGAAACATTAATTGGTTGCCTCTCATATTCGCCCTGACCAGGAAGTGAACCGGTGACCTTTCAGTGCATGGGATGACACTCAACCAACTGAGCCACACCAGCCAGAGCCATTTTTTTTAACATCTTGACTCCACCCTATAATTTGTAGTGTTTTAAACATTTTGATAACCCAGTAATGAGTCCAAAAGCTAATTTATCTGTTTTACATAGAGAGCTTCTTTGACTTCAAGGTGAAGGTAATTATATTATTTTCTTGGGAGTAAATAAAAAATAGCTTTAGGTAAATATTTTGGGTGAAGAATGACATTGTTCTAATTTTCTGGTTGCTTCTTGCTATGTAACATTATATATTAAATATGCTTTAAAATTAGAAAGTTAAAAATACATTGCTTTGGTTCTTCTTTTTCTTAGCCTATAAAATCTGTATAAAAACCTTTTATTTCTAATTATTACTTTATTAAAAGTAAGTTTAGTGCTATATTTTACAAGCTATATTTTCCCAATTTTCTAGTTCTCCCTTCATAGTACATATTTTAAAGGTATTGGAATATGTGGGATTTGTATCTTTAATGATATTAGTAAATTTTTAACTTTTGAAATTTCTGAAACTCTAAGCTGAGAATTTATATCATGGTTCATTTATAAATATAGATACTTCCTGTAAAAGTACTTAAAAGACTTTAAAAAACAGATTTAAAAAAGTTATTTTAAGAGTTCAGACGCTAAATGATAATAAGGAAGAATTATCTGAAGTAGCTCTGAAGAAAATTAGATTGAAGTTTTAAAAAGCTTTTAAATGATAAATCTTGATTATTAGAGTCTAATCAAGGAAAAGTACCCATTCTAGTATCAAAGCTTGCCTTCCAACTGCCTGTTCATATTCTCATTTTAGAGACTATAAAACTGCCTACCATGGCCACTAATAGGAATGGTTGAAATGCCTCTTCAAGGCTTATTTAACTGTTTACAGCTCACGGTTGGGAACTGAAAGTTGGTGCATCAATTTGAAAATAAAAAGACTAATGAGTTGGGGGTCTTTCTGTGCCTGATATTCTTGACAGTAATTAGCAGTAGGGGTGTACAGGGAGTCAAAACTCTTCCTTTTAGAGGTCAACAGAACGTATCTATCTGATAAGATTAAATGAATGTGGCTTTGGTGCTAATATCTAAAGTAGCCGATTGCTATAATGTATTTGGGATGGTAGTCATGGCTTTGAAAGATTATGAAGAAGGATCTGACATGAACTCTTTAATGAGAAAATGTTGTATTCAGTTATATAGCATTTACCTTTTTTTTCTCATAAGCAGATGAAAATTGATTTTTCCCCAAACATTTTATACATGTTTGTTACATATAAAAGGTTTTTTCCCTCAGATAATTGATATGTATGTCATTAAGTATTTTTTTCTTCTCTAATTTTATTTTTATGCTGCTTTTAAGTGCTTAAGATTATTTGAGGTAAATCATTCTGAAACTGAGACTAATCTATGATTTTCACTTTTAAGTACACAGACATAATTAATATATTTATGTTCACTCCATAGTTTTCTGATTATTTTACTGGCTATTTCAATGGACAGTATTGGCTTTGGTGGATATTCCTTGTACTTGGTAAGTTTATTCTTAATGCATTTTACTTTGATTAATTTGTATTTATTTTAAATTTGGTATTTCCTAAAATTTAAAGGTGTAAATACATTGTGTTGCAAAGTATATGGAAATAAATCTACTGTAAATTTCTCATATCCAAACACTTACTTCATCATGTCAGCTATTGATATAATTCTACATAGTTCTCCAGTTTCTTAGATTGAAAATTCAGAGTCATTCCATTTAAAGACTCATGGTTTAATGACAATTGAATGTTACAAAACCTGAACATCCTAATATGGTTAAAAATAATTGCCTTCAGTATTTATCTTGGAAAATATACGTACATAATTTCTTTTAATGATCTTAGGAAATGTTGAGAGTAGGATAGTTGGATGTTCTATCCTGTTATTTTTGGATCACTGAAACATTCTTTATACTTCTGAAATGTTCTCTGCCTTAGTCATTAACCAGCTAAACATAAGGAAAGGTTTCATGCCTAATGATCACTGTACTTCTTTTGAGTCGTCTCCTTACAAAGCATATCTTTTATTCATATTGATGAATTTTGGAAATCCAGTTTTTGTTCTCCTGTGTTTTTCATGATGTTTAAATTAATCTTAAAATCACATTATATCTTTAACCCACATTTCAAATTCATTTGCTGACATGAAGTGTACATTTTGTTTTTCTGCTTAGGTTTAAAAGCCTATGTTTCTGTAGTAGAATAATTGTACCAGAACGTTGTTACTAGCATTTCAGTAGGTGGCAGTCTTCTCCTTGAGATTTTATTTAGTCCTGCTATTGGATCTTTAGGATCTTTTGGGACATAACTTCTTAGTGGTCAGTTAAGGTCACTAAAGATCCTAGATTCTTTCTCTAATAATTATAGTGAAGTTATTATTCTAGTGTGATTTTGTTGGGGAGTAAGGCTCATACAGGTTTCAGCCAGTTTTTTATGTTGTTAGTTAATTCTGACTGCCTAAATTCTGTGTGTGTGTGTGTGTGTTTTTCTCATTGAGCTTCTTACTTAAAAGTAAGGAAAAAGTGTATAAAGTTTATTCTGTAGTCAAGCATATTAATTGAGCATATTTGCTTATATATATTGCTAGAAGCCCGATGCATGAAATTTGTGCAATAGTAGGCCTTCCTTCCCCTGGCTGTCAGCACCAGCTTTCCCTCTGGCACCTGGGACCTGGGCTTCCCTCACAGCCCCAGCTTCGTCTGGAAGGATGTCCAGAAGGATTTCTGGTCTAAATAGCATATTATGCTTTATTGTAGATTAAGAGATTGAGGAGTCTTAGAAAAACAACTGTGGGTCAGAGTGGAGTACAGAGGACAACCCCAGTTCCACATCAGAGTTGTGAGCTAGCCTTTAGGGCAGTGGTTCTCAAGCTGTGGGTCACGACCCCTTTTGGCAGTCGAATGACCCTTTCACAGGGGTCGCCTAAGACCATTCTGCATATCAGATGTTTACATTATGATTCATAACAGTAGCAACATTACAGTTATGAAGTAGCAACAAAAATAATTTTATGGTTGGGTCACAACATGAGGAACTGTATTTAAAGGGCCAGAAGGTTGAGAACCACTGCTTTAGGGGAATGAAAATTTACTCCATGATAAAAATGTTGCTCTCACATACACTCAAGAATGTTGAGCACTTTATAGAACTCAGAAACAATAGCTGCTGAGTGGTTTCTAGGTGTGGATTGGCTTATTTTAGAAAATGCTTGACAATGCAGAACAAAACATGGCTTAGAAAAAGCAGCTTCATAGCCAAAAAAGAGATTTCACTAATAATTTCAGTTTACATTTTTCAATAATACTTTTACATTAGGATCACAGTCCATTATCTTTGAACAGCATCTGGAAGGACATGCAGTGGATTCACAGTGAGAGTCACAAATAGAAGTAGTTAGGATTTAGGAAGCAGATGGGATCAGATTTAGCTGAAGTTTACACTACTTGTTTAAGTCATTGTTTGTATATCTCTTCTATCTACCATTTGTTTGTTTATTTGGAATTGGAGCACAAATTTAGTTTGGGACTTTGCATTTTAAACTAACAAACTCTTCCACTTTTGAGGAAGGTTGCATGCATACATGTCTTCTGTTTTTGTTTTTGACCCCACAATTACCTGGTTAAAAATTTACTGGAGTTAATAAATATTTTTCTTAGAATTGTATGCTTAAGTATATCAAACTCTTAAGTCTACTAATAATGTTACTGCTTTTTATACTTACCTAACATTTTTCATCTGAAGCTTTGAAGCATTTCACAGGTGTTTTTTAGAATTAATTATTAAGATAACTATGATGTAAGTGGTTATTTAAAAATACTGATTTACTGAAGAGAACACTGAGGTAGATACGAGATTACTAGAGCGCTGCTTCCCAAGTCGTCTTTCCTGATTCTTTTATAAATTTTTATTATAAATTCATCTTTTATTACTTAAAAAATAAGAACTAGTATTTAAAATTATTTATATAATGCACATATCTTTAAATATAGACTTCACTGATGACAGACACTTGGTATTGCTAGACAGGCTTATTAGTGTTATCCCACAGTTGTTATTAACATGTATACATTGTCTCTTGAACACTATTTTATATCAGTAAATATGTCTGAGTTTGTTTAGTAGCTACATTAATTGAAAATTTGGTAAAATGGGATTTTTACAAGTTGAATCAGTTTAAGTACCTTAGGTAACTTTGCTATTTAAAGAAGTCAATTAATAAATTTATATTTTTGTGTAATTCTGGATTTGCTTTAATTTAATTTTTACTTTAGATATACTTAGGATTAGTAAGTTGAAATAATTTTTAGGTGGCAGTAAAATTTTATCATATTTCCTGATGATGGAGTTATCATTGTGTTAAATATACTATGGAATGAATGAAATTCTACAGATAAGTTTTTTAAGCCAAAAGGATATTGTTTATAATTATCTATTTTAAATATATCGTGCCACCTTTCTGTATAAGAACATAATATATTTGTATTATTTCAACCTCAGGACTGCTCCTTTTCTTCAGGGGATTTGTTAATTATCTGAAAGTCAGAAACATGTCTGAAAGTATGGCAGCTGCTCATAGAACAAGATATTTCTTCTTATTATAGAGGTAAGACCTATTAATATATTAACTCTTTTTATTCCCTTTATTTATTTGTATTCCCCAGATACATACTCAATGTTTAAAATATACTCATGTTACTTACTCAGATATAGCATATTAGATAGTTTATTTTTTTAACAGCTTATTTAAATTTAATATGTTGTGAACTGTTATAGATAATTTAGATTTGTACACTTGAATTTCATAAATTTAATTTTTTAAATATATAATGAGTAAACTGAAACTTTGACCCCAGGATATGATTGAAATAACCTCTAGCACAAAATTTGAAGGCTTGAAACAAACCATGACAAAGCACTTCCACAGAAGGGAGGGACATTTTGCATAAAACAATGTTAAATCCACATAGACATCTGGTTAAAAGAACAAAAAGCAAACAAATCTGTGATTGAAAAGCAGTTTCCCATGCACTGATCTTAACAAACTGGATCAAGGAATTAAAGGTGTATGAAAAAACTAGGAGCTTTGTTATTGTTTTCTTAATACGTGACAGTTTGTATCAATAATGAAGGCTACAAACTTGAATGAAAGGAAATATAAAGAAATGAGCAGAGGTGTTTTAATGTATTTGAACTGCATAAGCAAAATATCTGCTAAAACACTTAACTTCTGGATTTATCTACAAGTAAAAATGTTTCAAAATTGCTATATATACTTAATCTTTTAATAAATTGTGTGGTTTGTGATTTGGTTGCTTAAATTTTATTTTTAACTTAAATGAGTTTTATGTAAGCTATCATACTTATTTCTACTGGGGAATACAGTGGATACAACTGTATTTCTGGATCATATTAATGTATTATTTTAAATGTTCCAATAAGATCTCCTTCCCAAAGATGTCATATTTTCTCTTTAATCAGTAAAATGTCTTTGCACATAGTGACATTAAGAATTTGTCAGTTTTGACTGTAAAATAAAAGGCAAAGTAATTTTACAAATTTAAATAATATTTTGAGTATTCAGTATGATTATTTCGTTTGCATTTTCAAGAGTCTAAAATATAGTATAAAGGTTTTCTAGATGGTCTCCTACTCTTTAGAATATATTTTGATAAATGCTACTCTATGTCATTTTAATCAAAAGAACATTGTATACTTGATATAGTACTGCTATAAGTGGGTTTTTACTGTATTATCATTTAGATAAATGCAACGTAATACATTTTAAGACATTCTTTCTTTGTCTCTAGACTACATCAACCAGACATTCCTTTCTTACATCAATGTGAAATTTCCAGATCATCTTGTAAACCTACAACTTTAATAGGATAGAAGACTACTAATAACAGAAGACAAATTAGTTAAAAGATAGAGCTTCAAAATTGGTTGACAAGGGTGGTTTATGCTTAAAAGCCACTTCTGTTCATTCTCTTAAATATTTATATTTCATTTGTTTTGTGCAGTTGCATCTGTGCCCCTTCAAAAGATTTGCATACACTTGAAAGACACCATAAAGTTGTAGCAGTAAAGTACAGTCACATTTTGTTAATCAGTGTTTGATGTATTTCAAAGAGTTGAGTGATAAACAGTCTTCTAGCATGTAAATGCCATTGACTTCTGACCTGACTTTTAGTATAATAAAAATGAAATTATTAACCATGTCAAATGCTTTAGTTTCTGGCTCTCAGATTCATCTAGTAACTACACATGAAACATCCTTTGGTAAATATAAAGTTGTTTTGAAACCTGCAGTGCTGATTATTAGAAAGGCTGTGTCAGATTTTTGAACATGATTTTTACATCATTATTTAGCAAAGCTCTTTCTGTAAATAACCATGCATAAACTGCTTTCTGCATTGTTTTCTTAGACAATTGTGTCTAGATATCTTTTCATTAATTTTAAAATAAGTGAACTTAATATATGGAGAAAATTTGGATATTAAAGATTGTTTTAGGACAAATTTTAAGAAAATATGGGTATTCCACATATCCTTTATAAGAAAAAAAAATTTAAGGGACATGCCAATTTTAGGGATTCTCAGAGAAGCTTGGTTTTTTAGCATTGAACATCTTAGAGATTCTTATAGGAAACGATTGTATTAGATATTTTATTTCATTTAAGACATTTTTGAATATTAATTTTTTGAATAAGTTTCTCATTTGCATTTGTCCTTTAAAAAGCCAATAAAAGATCTTTCAGTATCATTGTAATAATTTTTAGATGTTTAGTTTGTTAAATTTAGCAAGTAAAAACTTGTGCTATTAATAGCTTCTTGCTTTGTGATTGTAGGGTTAACTTGTAAAAATCATATCCTGATCTGCAAAATATGTTTTCAGGTATGGAAATGTGTCTGCGGAATATGGGGGTGTGGGGTGTGTTTGTGTGTTGCGAGAGTGTGTGTGTTACCATTATTACAACTGGAATCTACTTTACATTCATAAACTACTACATTTTGCAAATCATTTTGTGCCTCATTTATTTTTATTTTTAGTTATATCTTTGCTTTTGAATGTCAACATTAAAAATAATGGGAATTATATACTCTTTTAAACTTAAAAATCATTTAATACAGGTAAATAGAACATATGCATACAATTTATTGTTTATTATTAGACATGACTACTATAAAAAGATACACCTAAAACTATTCAGGGACATTTTCCATTTCTGAAAAAAAGAATGATTATGCTTTATAATTTCTTTTGTATTTATCTGTATTTTCTGATTTATTTTATTGTCTTTGATAATAAAACATACATTTTTGTTTTTGCTAATTGAGCCTATTTTTTTGTTTGTCCTCATTCATTTCTATGCATTTGCCTGCATAGAATTGTATTATTGATTTAAGTGCCTGTGTTACACCCCTTGAAGTAGAACAGTAGTATGGGATAAAGAAAATAATACTTAATTTAGTTGCCTGTTTGGAAATTGATTAACATTATTATGTACTAGTAAGAAATGTAAACTCATGCTAGATGCCTTATATTAATTTCCTGTAGATCTATACTTTGTTCTTTTAATAATTTTTAAATGAAATTAAGCTATGCAGCATGCTAATTTTAAATTATTAGATCAGATACTTGGTTTCTGAATATGTATATGTCACTTTTGATCCAACATCAAAACTTCACTCTTTGTTTTGATTTTTGTTCCAAACCAAATCATAAGATTCAAGTGTGTAGGTTATCTGCTTTTCTATAATTGCTATAATTCAGAGGTAGGCTTAAATCTCATCACCCGCTCGAAGGAACCAGGATATTATTTTTTAAAACCTTTACACCCCCTTTCAGATTTATCAAATCCTGCACATTTCACTTCATTTCCTGTGAGCTTGGATAGAACAGCTGCTGGTGTGTTTTGGGGATACATCCACCTTTGTACTCTGCCTTGAAGATTACAAATCAAAACCTTGTTAGGTTGTCTAAATTTTTGAATGAATGTGAACTTGGGCTTGGAAGTTAATGAAAATTTTATTAAATTTATGTTATAATTGAATAAGCTAATTATGGCCAGATAATCCATTTTTATGTGTTTATAAAATAAACTTATTAAGATAAAAATATTTTTCTTTGTTAAAGATGGATTTTAGAAATTAAAAAAAAATCCTATTATGCTCAAGAAAAATGAAAATTGTTTAGGAAAAAGTACAAATGTCTAGCCCCCTTTTTTTGAATCTATAAGATATAGCTGATGCCTTTGAGATTGTTTATGATTTTCAACCTGTTTAAACAATATTCCAGTAAAACTTCTCCTAACAGGAAGAGTGGAATTTAAAGTCCATTTGCAGAAAAATTCAAGGTTCCTTAATTTTTTTCAACTGATCTATACTGTCCCCCAAAACACGAAAGTAATGATAGTGCATTTGATAGTGTATTTAACTAGAGTGACATATTTCCTGAACTTTCTCAGAACAGTCCTGGTTATTTTCATTTTCTCATCTTAAGTAAGACATCTTCTCACAAATTGTACTAATTTGGAGGATAAATTAGATGATCACCTTATATATAACTATATTGGACTGAGAAGACCGTCTAAACCCCTTGCCTTTTGAGAGAAGAAACTGGAGTATTAGGGCAGAAGACAATTATTGTTATGGCCTTTCCTAGCCAAATCATTTGTCCGGTTTGTAGAATATGTGAGGTTTTTTTTTTTTTTTAATAGAAATTGTATTTGAGTGATTCCAGCTTATGATAAATAGGAAACAATGAGCTTTATATTTTTAAGCTGCTGTTAAATGTTATTTTAATGGTTTATTATTGAATTCTTCAAATAGTCATGTGGAATATTAGTGTATTATTTTTTAAAATCTCATTCTTGAAAATATTCAACTGTTAGTTGATATTGTGCCATTTACTATAGGAATGTCCTTGGCCATATATAAACTATGCTGATGTGTTTTACTTATTAATAAAGTTCTAATGATGTGGAAATAATGAACCTGTTGATGCGTCCTTTTGAAATCAGTTTGATTCACAGTATATTATTACCACGTTGGCCTCACTAAAATATTTATATGGCAGACCACACAAGATTTGTGAGGAAAATAACCTGCATGAAATTAGGTTGGAGTGTGCAACATTAACTTGTCTCTGTAATTTGTATGTTAGGAGATAGATTGCAGTTTAATTTTAATAAATACAAGAAAGTCAACTTTGTGAAAATTATGTTCATTTCTACTTTGCAGTAGATCAGTGGTCACCAGAGGAAAGATCTGCTTCGGGACTATATATATATATATATATATATATATGTATATATATATATTTGATTTTTTACAGAGAGGAAGGGAGAGGGATAGAGAGTTAGAAACATCTATGAGAGAGAAACATCGATCAGCTGCCTCCTGCACACCTACTGGGGATGTGCCTGCAACCAAGGTACATGCCCTTGACCAGAATCAAACCTGGGACCTTTTAGTCCGCAGGCCAATGCTCCATCTACCGAGCCAAACCAGCTAGGGTGGGACTTGTTTTCTTATTTGGGACATGAGACTTAAAGTATAAAAACTTCCCCCAGGTTTTAAAAAAGAAATAAAAAAACTCATTTCATACTTCGTAAAAATTTAAAAGGTAATGTTTGTCTTAAACTCAACATGTTTGCTTGTCTTAAGCTTGCTTTCTTGATGTCTTCAGGCTAGCTTTTTTGTTTTGTTCTGAGAGATTGAGCTACCTGCTTCTAAAAATCCCACTTGGTTTCCACGAAAACCAGTTTTTAAAAAATCCATTAGCTAAATAGAAAAGAGATGGGGTATTACCCTTTTAACAGCTTAAGTTATAGTAAACTGAAATCACACATTTTTGGTTCACAGAATTTTAGAAGTTGCTTCCCTATCTCTCATGCTTATAAAAAGAAACATTACTTCCCCACACATTTTCTCTTCATTTTAATTAAATCAACACTTTACCTTCAGTGACACAAGAAGAGGTATATAGGCTGTCCTTCCTTAGAACACAGTTGTTGGTTTTTTTTTCTTTTAGCCTTGCCAGAATCATAGCAGGTCAGCAAGTAAAACAAAAGTTTGCCAAAGCTCAGAAGAAATTTGGGAGGGCAGCCTCTGTTCTTAGAATACAAAAAGTTGTAAATAATCTTGTTGGAAAGCATGAACTCTTCAAACAGTACATGTACATAAATACCTTATATATGTGGAAATATATTTATTATTCCTTTAGCATCAAACTTAGTTTTTCAGACATCTGAATTCTTGCATGATGATTTGCTTGGCTTTTCACTCCATGGGACTTGGGCTTTAAAATTTTAATAGCTTATTCCTTCAGAGATAAGTCCTGAAGACTCTTAATTGCTAGCAAGCATTGGTGAGCACTCATCCTGACACAATAGGTGGTGATGAAACAAGTATGAAGAATCACTTCCTAGATCCAGATTTTTAAATGATGAGCAGACTATGGAAACATGTAGCGTCAGTACATTGAGAGTTATGAACTTGCAGAAGACATCCAAGATTTACATCATCTTCGTCCCATGAGACCTCCTGGGATGAATGATTGAAGGGATGATTCTTAGGACCTCTCTAGAGCAATGATTGTTATTCAAGATGGTGCATTATAATCAACTGGGAGTTAAGGGAAAAGTGACAGTTCTGCTTCTATTTCCTGAAGTTCCAGTGCAATACATATGCCCCGTGACAGCACATTCCTTCTTCTAGTTTGCAGTTCTGGGATTTGGGTCTTAGTACAGCTGATTCCTTTCTCATCATTGTGCCCTCTCGATCTCTAGCTCCTGGTATACACATGATAGAAAGTTATAAATGTTAGGATTAGTCAGCCTTCTTTCAGGGAAAGGAAAAGGCACATAAAGCAGATCTTAAAGAGTTAGCATCTCATGAGCGCTTGCTTTGTGACTCTGAATGAGAGCCCTTTTGTTTTTCATGCCTCTGCGGGGAGGGCTAACCAGGGCCTGTGGGCATGGTGACCACGGAACTGTCCGTGCGGAGAAGGCAGTTATTTCCTCCATAGCCTTGCAGAGCAAGCAGAATTGGGCTACCATAGGCTTTTCATTGCCTGAAAAAAATAAAACTTCTCAGTAGCATCTTCCCTTCTCTAGTCTTGAGGAGCCTATGGATTATTAGGAGAGGCAGCTTTGGGTAACAGAAAGACTGGGTTTTGGAGCCAAATGAACCCTGGACTCAAATTTCAACTCCCATGCAAGCTCAGGCAGTTTGCTTAACCAAAGCCTCAGTTTCCTCACCTGTTTGTTTGGGAGCACCATATGTACCTGAGGATTAGGTGAGATTAATGAAAAGAAAAAGTTAGCATTCTTATAACTTTGCTGAGTGTGTTTCCTGACCAGGCTGCCTGCTAGTCTTAAGCAGATGCCTCCAGGACTTGGAATAAGCCCGTGCCTGATGTGGGCATTGTATCTGCCAGCCCCTTTGAAAAGGATGATTATAATAGGATCATGCTGACCTAGCCTTGGCTCCCTACATCTTCTCTGCGGCAAGTGGAAATAAAGCAAAAGTTGCTTAGGTGACAGTTGATATTAAGGGAGGGAGTAGCCTGTTTACCAAGCAATAAAGCATTCCAGCTGGTAGGAAGAGCGAAAGCTTACACAGATCTCTCCTGGTTGAAACTTGGAGGGCCTGGAGGCCAGTCCCTTAGAATTTAACCACAAATCGGTAAGATGATTGGTGACTCATTGCTTTTGCTCAGAGCAGTGACATGCTGGTTCGGAAGTGATCAGAAAAGTTACTGGATAGGTTGTTTCCGATTCTAGGTCAAATTACCTCTCCAGCGTTCTCCTATAATCATGGGGTCTTAATCTTGGATTTGCTTTTTAAAATGTCTGTTACTGTGAAAGGGAAATACTTAGATGGGAGTTAAGTCCCCTAGACTCCACCTGGATCATAATTTGGGTCAATGAAATATTTTTGAGTGCCTATTTATAGTTCTTCAGGGTGATGCTCTTGCCTCCATATGGTATTCCTCTCCTACTCTCTTCCTCTTTCCACCCTCTACAAGAGCTTAATGCCAGGTCTTTTGAGAAGCCTTTCTCATCCTCTTATTCTGATTCTGGTCGTCTGGTCCCATAGCCTTATGTACGATTTTTGTCAAGGCCCTGTCATTATTGATTTTTGTGTTGCTATCCTCAGTGGTAGATACTCTGCGTGCCTCCCCAACACCTAGCACAGAACTCAAAAAATTAAATGGATGGAGGGATGGATGGATGAGATGAATGGGATTGGTGCTAGTGATGGTCTCTGTGTGAACTGAATACGTGAAATGCATTCTGCCCTTTTACTCATAGTCCAACGGAGGAAGATGTATAAGCAGGAAAATGTGCTAGTGTTAGGTGGGAACAAAAATCATGTGAGCAAGCATTGAACCCTGGGAGAACCAGGGCATCCTTCATTAAACTGGTGACATTAACACTAGGTCTTAAAGAAAAAATAGAATTGTGCAAGTATGTTTAAACATTCATATTTTGCCCTCTCTTGCCTGCCTTGATCCTCCTAAAAAAGAAGTAATTTCCTAATTCTCATGACACTTCCTCTGAGCCTCTTTTTCAACCACTTTCTACTGTGTGTGAGAGTAATCACATTCATGACTCATCACTTCTGCTTGAGGACAGGATCCATGTCTACTTCAAAGCTTCCAACATGCCTTGCACATAGTAAGCACTTTTAAAAATCAAGTCCAAGATTTTTCATGTCATTTTGAGTCACTCACTTTGCCACTGCCAATACTATTAACTTCAGAAGTTAATAGTGGCATAGGCACCCTCTTCTTCAAATACAAAAATCTCCTTGTACTACTCCCATATTGATTACCTGTTAACAATTATTTGTATACTTTTACAGATTTTCCACATATTTTTTTACTAGGATGATCCTGTTTTATGATGACTTCTGGTCCCAGGTACAATGTTGCAGATGGTGCCTTTTTCACTGTATCCCAGAGACAGCTCTCACGAGAGAGTACTATTTCTTCTTGCAAATGTAGTTTATTTCTCCTGAGAAACCAACATTTATTTCCTTGGTTCTTTAGTCTCTAGATAAGGGTAACTTGTGTCTTCATGGCCTTCATGGCCTGGGCTATTCCAGGATCTGATATTTGCAGTGTTTAAATGTCCTGCTTTATGATCAGATAGCTTCATTTTGGTGAGAAGGTCTCCGGAATCAGGTTATTAGGAAGAGAGGGGTTGGAATTGACAACATCCAGCCTGAGTAGGTTTAGAGAAGACCAAAATTTATTTCCTGCTCTAGCCACTTTGCCTCAGTGGTTAGAGTGTCAGCACATGGACTGAAGGGTCTCGGGTTTGATTCCAGTCAAGGGTACATCCTGTGGTTGTAGGCTCAATCACCAGCCTGCTCCAGTTGGAGAGTGTGGGAGGCAACCAATCAATGTGTCTCACTCACATTGCTGTTTCTCTGCCTCTCCCTCTCCCTTGCACTCTCTCTCTAATATGTATATGTATATGTGTGTGTGTGTGTGTGTATATATATATATACACACACACACACACACATATACATATACATATATATGTACACACACACACACATACATATACATATATATATATATATATACACACACACACATTCAATGGAAACAAATTTTCCCTTGTTTTAAAACAAAAAATTGTGTCCCAGAATGTGGCAATCACTGTTCCTTGCTAAACTAATACATTTAGAACCTCTCCTTTCCTCTTCCCGAATTCTTCCAGACTTGAGTTTGTGTAACACATGTGCCATTGAGGCAATAGTTGATAGATTAAGAATAAAGAGTGATGAGGAAGGAGGAGCCTTCGTCTTCCCTGACATTGCAGAGCACTGCACCAGGCCTGGATCTGCCTACCTTCAACTTTTTGTTTAGTGAGAAAAGTAAATTCCTATTTGCTTAGTTATTATTAGTCAGGTTTTAAATTACTGATATTTAGGAACTATCTTCAAGAAGAAAGTCCAGAGATCCAAGATGGCAGGGTAGGTAAACCCCTATATTCACCACCTCCCACAGCCATATCAAAATTACAAATAAATGCAGAACAACCATTATTCAGAACCACCTGAAAACTGGCTGAAGGGAAGTCCTACAACTAGAAAAGTAAAGAAGAAAGTACATTGAGACTTGTAAGAGGGATGGAGGTATGGAATGGACTGACACCTACATGTGACGTGTTTTTAATTGGGGGGGATATTTTGTCTGCAGGGGCCACTCATGAGGACCAAGGAGCTCCAGCCCCACATCAGACCCCAAGCCCATACTCCAGAGCTGGAAAGAGAAGTCCCCATAACTTAGAACTGTAAAAACCAGTGAGGATTGTGGCTGAGTGACAGGAGGCTGTTGGAGACCCAGGAAATTCCTTTTAAAAGGCCGGTGCACAAATGTGGTCGTGCTCCCTCTGAGCTCCAGCACTGGGGCAGCAGCTTGGAGGGATCCAGGGACATGCGGAGACATCTGTAAAGATGTCTCCTGCACAGCAGCTCTTCCACCGTAGTTGAAGCTGGTTCTCACAGCCAATTGGCTTGAGGGTCAATTCCTCGCCATCAGCAATCAAGGCTCAACTACAACAAGACTGCACACAACCCACACAGGGACACAGTTAGGGTCCTCAGCTCAGGTGACTAGAAAAGCTGAACCACTGAGTCATACAGGACACCTAATACACAAGGCCACTTTACCAATTCCAAGAGACATAGCAGCTCCACCTAATACATAGAAGCAAACACAGGGAAGTAGCCAAAATGCAGAGACGAAGAAACATGTCACAAATGAAAGAACAGAATAAATCTCTAGAAAAAAAACTAAATGAAATAGAAGGAAACAAACTACTTGATACAGTTCAAAACAAGAATGCTCAAGGATCTTAGTGAGAATTTCAAAGACATGAAGAGAGACCAGTCAGAAATTAAGCATACACCAACTGAAATAAAGAATAATTTACAGGGATTCAATAGTTGAATAGAGGATTCTGAGAATCAAATAAATGACTTCGAATATGAGGAAGCAAAAAATACCCAATTAGAGGAACAACAACAAAAAAATCCAAATATATGAAGATAGTGTAAAGCAAGCATGTCAAACTTGCAGCCCGCAGGCCGCATGTGGCCCACAATGAGTATTTTTGTGGCCCAGCCAATATAATGGTATGTAAGAAACATTTTAATAAAAATTTCATAACAATTTTTACAATATCCTGTTATACGTAATTATTAATAATGAACTACAACATTCACTAATGACTGATTACTATAATCACGTTGCATTCATTTCTCTTATGTGCCTTATGCACAGGCACACTATTTCTCTCCACTAATACTAGCAGCAAATATTTTAGCAGCCAATTGCCATGTCATTAGTCTTGTACTGACTTGTTTGGTGTGTGCAATAGGAAAGATTTCACTTTCAGAGAACAAGAAAAATAGGTTTATTTGCATTATGCATTATTAATTTGTGCAGTCATTCAGTGTCTGGTAAGTTGATGTTCAAGAAAAATATTAATTTTTATTAAAATGTTCTATTTTATGTTAATGATTACTCATTTATTTCAGCCCTCTGTATTCAGCAGGTCTCTATTGAAATAAACCTATGTTTCTATGAAAATTAAAACTTTCGTTTTTTTTGAGCTCACATAAACCTTGTTTATTTGTCCTGTGTTAGCTTTTGAGTTTGACATGCTTAGTGTAAAGAGCCTCTGAGACAACTTCAAGCATACCAGCATTTGCATTATGGTGGTGCCAGAAGGAGAAGAGAAAGATCAAAATACTGAAAACTTGTTCGAAAAAATGATGACAGAAAACTTCCCTTAACTAGTAAAAGAAATAGATTTATAAGTCCAGGAAGCTCACAGAGTCCCAAACAAGAGGAATCCAAAGAGGCCCACACCAAGACACATCATGATTAAAATGTCAAGTGTTAAAGACAAAGAATCTTAAAACATCAAGAGAAAAGCATTTAGTTACCTACAAGGTAATGCCCATACAGATATAAGCTGATTTCTCGACAGAAACTTTGCAGGCCAGAAGGGAGTGGCAAGAAATATTCCAAGTGATGAAAAGCAAAGGTTTGCAACCAAGATTATCCTACCCAACAATGCTATCATTTCAAATTGAAGACCAGATAAAGAGCCTCACAGACAAAAAAAGCTAAGAGTTCATCATCATCAAACTAATATTACCTGAAATGTTGAAGGGTATTTTTGAAGAAGAAGAGAAAGAAGAAGGAGAAGGAGAAGGAGGAGGAGAAGGAGGAGGAGGAGGAAGAAGAAAAGGAGAAGGAAGAGGAGGAGCAGGAGGAGGAGGAAGAGGAGGAGGAAGAGGAAGAGGAGGAGGAGAAAAAGAAGAAGAAATATGAACAATAAAATGTCAATAAATACATATCTATCAACAATTAAATATAAAAATAAACAAGAAATCTAATTAACAATATAAATGGATGAATAAAATAAAATCAGAGGCATGGAAATATGGAACAGACTGAGGAATCTTAAAGGGGGTGAGGGAGAGATTAAACAAAACATCGTATATACAAATATGCATTACCTATGGACACAGACAATAGGGTGGTGGAGGCCTGGGGCAGGACAGGAACTGGGTGCAGAGGAGTAATGGGGGGCGGGGGAAGGGGACATCTGTAATAACAATAAAGATAAGAAAAACAAATAAATTACTGGTATTTAGGAGCAATCTAAACTGATACACTGGCATAACTATCTATGTCCCCAGAATTGACAGCAAAGCTACTCAGGCCATCAGAAGCCAACAACAGGAAAAAGAAGAGTTGTAAGTCTTACCTGCTCACAGGGGTTACTGACCATCCTAGCTCCAGTGGGCAAGAAGTGGGTTTATTTCTGCATTACTCACAGCCTTTCATTCTCTTCATACTCCAGTTGGGAGTCCCACGGAGAACTAACTTCCCAACAATTGCATTTAGAAATGGGCTTAGTGAAAATGTCAGCAGCCACAAGTCAACTGCTATTTCAAAGATCATTCAATGTTACATACACTATCAATTATCATTGCCAAAGGAAGCAGCTGCCATTTTTAAATATCTTCTTGGTAAACACACACTCACACACACTAATTGAGAATGGGCCAGTTGAAATTGGCACTCTCTTTTACAGTGGCAGCTCCCAAATACATGAACTTGGTGTGTTTTTTGAAATGAAACAAAATCATCTTTTGCACCAAAGGGCTCTAGGTAAAGACCCTACTGCTTGTACAGGCGCAAAGAGCACCCATGGTCTCCAATTCCACTTGTTCTGGGTTCTGCTCTCTGACTAGTGCAGAATAAATGACCCTGAGATTCATTGGTTGTCCACACCATGAAAGTCTTGCACAGACACTTCCCTATAATGTATTAGCTTCCGTATAATGTATTTGCAGTGATTACTTAGACTGTTACTTCGTGCTCTCCCTTAATATTAGCTAGGAATATATATTTTCCAACCCCAAACTATCTTCCCCAGAAATTTTTTTTTTCTCAGAGAAGAGTTAAAGAAAGAACATGTAAAGAAGTCTTACAGAAATAGATACCTCTTGCCTGTTCAGGTTCCAGATTCTGAAATTGACAACCTTTTAACTCTGGGGAGCAGGAGGCAGGGAAGATGGATGGAAAAAGTCTGGGACTGTTTACACCTGCTTGTTAGCAGTCGCTACCTCCTTCCTTTCCCCACCCCTTGTCTTCTTTGTTCCGACCTCACTTACTTCCTTCCCTTCCTTCCCTTTCCCCCTTCTCCCTTTTCTCACCCTTTCCTTGCTAACATAACTCTAGTTTATCTTTGTCTGACATCAGGAGGCAAACCAAATATAAAAAGTTCTGGAAGATAAATTACTTGTAATATGAACTCAGTCCTGTGTATTAACTTCAACCACTCATCCACATTGACAAATCCCTGATCCTCAAATTCTAGGACAATTTCAACAATAATGCTATTATCTTACATGTTTGTGAACTAGAATTTTTTTTTTTTTTAATTTAATGTACTATTGGAAGGTGAGTAGGAAGTTTCTCTCCTACCGTGGATATTGGTTGAAATGTAATTAGTGTAACTTCTGACTGCCCTCCCTCTCTTTAATAGCTCTTCTCCAGGGCAGTAATATAGTTGATGGGTGAGAGAAAGCAATACATGTTAAAGGCTTAAGTAGTTCATTGTTGCTGAGAAAAAAGTTAGAGAGAAGGTGTAATGGGAGAAGAGCCTGGAGACTTAAGCTGGGATAGACGATGAAGTCTTAGTACCAGAGAGCCAGAGAGCTGGAAGAGGTCGAGATATGGAAGAATAGAGGAGAGGAGTCTACTGATGGATCAAGTTTCCAAGCAGGACAATGGTGGTAGAGTTGATTCCAGGTGGTGGAATCACGTGGGGATGGATGTAGGACAGCTTATAGGGGTTGGTTAAGCAGGTATTTGCTTGATACCTTTAATCTTCTCAGTTACAAAACACAGTTTTTCAAATTATAGTGTACCTACTGATGGTAATAATATCAGTGGTTTAATGGGGTTATAGAAAAATATGCTGCATAGCACAGTACGGACCTTCTGAATATTTTTGTTCATAAATAAATTAAAAACATAAAATTATTTAAAGAAAAATATTATGTATATAAGTGAGAGTTCTGGATAAATGATTAGGGCAGAAATTACAAAGGCACTAAGTATGAAGTTGGGGAAGCCTGATAAAAGAAGTGAGGTCTTGATAAAAAAGGCCGTAGGAAGGTTGTGGAGCTTGAGAAGTGTGGTGAAGGTTTGAAATAGCCATTGAAGGGGTGTGCCATGGAGTTCTAGAACAATGGTAGTGTTGTGGGCTCACCTAAGGCTGGAGATATGTGACTTTTGTACTCCAGCCAACCTGTGTGGTTGCAAGATTTGTCCCAGCAGCTCAGTCACCTATAGCAAGGAGCAAGAAGACAGAATAGGATTTTGCTGAGAGGATATGAGCAAAGGTTTGAGATACAGGGGAACTGAGGGAACCTCTGAGAAAATGATCCAAGTCATCAACCAGAGAGTGCAATCCCACTTCTCTGTATGCACCCAAAAGAATGGAAAGTAGGGACACAGCTATTTTCACACCCATGTTTGTAGGAGCATTACTCACCATAGTCAAAAGGTGGAAGAAGGTCCAATGCCCATCAATGGATAACCAAAATATTGGACATACATACAATGAAATATTAGTCAGCCTTAAAAAGGAATGAAATTCTGATCTATGCTACAACATGATGTTGAAAACATGATGTTAAGTGAAAGAAGGAAGCCAAAAAAGGAAACGTGTATGATTCCACTTCCAATTGGTACCCTAGTGTTGGAGGAGGTCATGGAAGTGACATGACTGCCAGTTGACCCAAGAACTGCCAATCAGAGGCTCCTCAGCCCTCCCTTGTCCTTGGAATGCACACATTGCCCACCATTCCCACAGTGGGAGCCACTTTCAAGATGCAGGCTTGAAAGAGCAATGTGTTGTCCAGGCACCATCTGGACTGTGTAGGTGACTGAATCCCATTAAGGCCTCCATATAAACATTGATGATTCTGACAGCAGGTGCAGAAATCTGGTTTTGTGACTCCCCAGGCAAGCCTTGTAAGTTTCCTTACTTACTAAACCTACAACGTTCATAGGTCTCTCCTTGCCCTGTATTTGGGGCCAGTTTCAGGTTTCACTCGAGTTTACAAATCAATCCAATACTTCAAATAGTCCCATTTATAGACTGGAGTTTGAGGGGAGGGGAAATAGGGAGCTAGTGTTTAATGGGTATGGAGTTTTGGTTTGGAATGATGAAAAGTTCTGGAGATAATTGATGGAGATGATTGTACAACATTGTGAATGTACTTAATGGTATTGGACTGTACATTAAAAATGATTAAAATGGTGAATTTTTTGTATATTTCACCACAAGGACAACAATAACGAACAAACTTTGAATATATTAATTCTATGAAAAATAACTAGTACAGTAACATAATACTTAAATACTTGACCACTTGGGCCACTAAAACCGTCCTGATAGTGCTGAAGATCTTTTAGGAAGTTTCTCCACTTAATCTATAGAACTCCTCTCTCAGAGAGACTCAGAACTGGCCTGGGGTGTGTTACAGACACCCACCCTCATTCTGTATCTCTCCCCCTCTCCTCAGGAGCCTCAACCCACTGAAAACATTATGCCTGATTCTTTTAGCCTCATTTCTTGTTCCCATTATCATAAGAAAAGCCAGAAAACCACAGGTTGATCTGTTCAATTAAACAGATGACCATAGTCCTTGGTTCAGCTCCCCAATTTAAGATCCAAGTTTGAGCCAGACAGGACCCACTAGTATAATAAATAATATAGATCATATTATTCTGAAAATAATACTTATTTTGTGTTTACTCCCTTTACAGGGAGCTAGTCAATTGTGTACGTTCTTAGTACCTTACACTGGGCCAGACACATAGGAGCAGACAGGCATTCAGCAAATTTGTCCAACTGAACTAGAGATATTCAAGCAATTAAACTAAATATTTAGTAAGGACCTCTATTTTTTATCTATTTCTGTGAAATGAATGACCTCAAACTTAGTGGTTTAAAACAATAATCATATATTGTCTTTTACAATTTGGTGGGTGATAAATTCAGGTAAAACACACGAGAGATGGTTTCATGATGACGGGGTTCCCAGTGGAAGACTTGAAGCCTGGGGGCAGGAATCATCTGAAGGCTCATTCATTCACATACCTAGTTCTTCATATTAGTGTCACCACATGTGACTTCTCCATGTGGCTTGGGTTCTTTCCAACATGGAGGCTGGGTTCCAACGTAAGCATCCTACAATAGAAACATAGAAAGAGGCAGCAACCAAATATTGCCTGTATGGCTTATGTTCAGAAGTCACACAGCATCATTTTTGCAATATTTGGGACAGTTACAAAGTGTGGCTAGGTTCAAGGAAAAGAGACATCGACTCTAAGGGAGGCATGGAAATGGCACTTTGTAAGAAGAGCATGTGAGATAGGTTATATATTAATTGTGGCCCTCTTTGGGAAATACTTTTGCCACAAGGCTTTTAATGTGTCAAGCACTGTGATAACGCCTTTTTCTAGGCTTTTAAGGAAAAATAATATTTAAGTTATTTTGGATGATTGAGTAGAAATCAATGATAGTAACATACTTTTGTTCTTGTTCTACTTCATGTCCTCATAAGTCTAAAAAAGCAGAATATAATTGGTTATCTTTCTTATGATTCAAGGGAGATTTACCTAGTAACTTGTTTGTTCAACAAGTATTTATTGAGCACCAACTGCCAGGCACTCCATTTAGGTGCCGAAGGAAGAGGTGAGCAACACAGAAATCGTTTCTGTCCGGGTGAAGGTTCTAGTTTGGTTGGTGATGGAAGAATGAATTGTGACCATTGTTTTCTTTAAGTTCAAAGTCAATACCGAGACAAACAACAGAATGATAGATTGATAAGAACATAAAGGACTCTTTCGTGAAGGCCACCTTTCTGTCCTG
>PVJC01025398.1:0-24521 GCA_004026665.1 Murina feae | reverse complement strand
TTATTTCACTTAGCATAATGCTCTCCAGTTCCATCCATGTTGCTGCAAATGGTAAGAATCCCTTCTTTTTTTACAGCAGCATAGTATTCCACTATATAGATGTACCACAGTTTAAAAGTTGGTTTTATTTGAAAAACTTGAAAAACTACATTGATATTTATGCATTAGGAAACATAAATATTATAAAATATAAAGTTAAAATACATTCATCTTTGATCATATTATGTGCCCATTCTATTTTTAAAACATGGGAAGTTTATATTTGTGTATGTGATTTACACAAGATCCTATAATAATCACGTGACAAAAACTGATGAAAATCTCAGTTAATTCTATGCAAAACTATTTTGTTTTCATTATACCATAATATGTATATAGAATAAATAAAATTTGTAATTACTTTTTGTAATTAAAAAAACTATGCTGCTCAAATGAAGTAATGTGCATAAATGTGCTTTTAAAATTTTAATACTGTATTTAAGTGAAATATAATTCACATATTCACATATTCCTTTATGACTAAGGGGCCAAATGGTATATATAGAAATCAGATATAAAACATCCCTTGTTTGTTTGTTGAGTTAGCAATTTTAGAAATAAGGTACTTCAGTGAGAGACTATGAGTGGGGAGGGAGAGATGGATAACTGCAAAGCATAGAGTATAAAAATAGTTTGATTTTTTATAATTGTAAGCATACTAGCTTGGTTTGAGTAAACAATCTACTTCGAAGAGCCATTAAAGGAAAAATATTTGATGAGTTAGCAATCAGGGCATCTTTGGTGAAACAACAAAAGAAAGCATCCCTGTGACCTAGGAAGATCAGAAACAATATGTTTCTGGAAAATTATTACAGTGAGAGTAAAAGAAATAGATTGGAGCAGAGGCAGGAAGGATAGACTATATGAATTAGGATGTATTTGGTCAGATATGACAAAAATTCCAATATTCATTCATTTAAACTCACATTTGCAAGTTGACAGAAAACTTTATAACATGGACAAGATGGTATATTTCATATTAAGTGTTCTTATCACAATAAAAACATTTTTAAAAATGAGCAGAGATGTAAATATAATTGCAAACTGTAAGGTTTTCTATGTCATAGTCATTATTTCTAGGTTGGGTGGGCATGGAAAATTGCATGTGAGACATATTAATTTTGAAATACCCCTGAGACCTTCAAGTAAATATATCCCAGAGAAAAGAAAAAAAAAATACTATGGGAAACATGGAAAACCTGTCAAGATGCAGATAATCATTTTTAAAATTTGTGATAGTGAAGGCACTATTTTCTCCAATCTTTATAAATAGAAAAATCACAAATAGTTCATTAAGATAATTTTTTTTTGAAAAGCCAGATACGGGTTAATTTTATGGAGAGATTTAATGTCAAGTGTGCATTGCGTCCCTCTCCCAATTATATTCTCCTAAAATGCCACTTTCTTTACCTTGTTTCCTATACTTACCTTGTTCACCAGCCCAGTCACACAGTCATTCTTGAACTTCAAAGTACATCATAATCATCTGGGGAGCTTGTTAAGTGTGCAGCTCGGAGCTCCCTGGGGCTGTGGGCAGAGAGTTGCACTAGAAGAAGCTCCCCAAGAGATTCTGATTAAGTATTACATTTGTCAAATCATTCATTCACCCATTCAACAGATATTTATTGAGCTTTTAACAGAGTGCCAGGCACTGGACTATAAAATAAAAAAAAGAAGATGTATCTCCCTGCTCTCACAGAGTTTACCCTTGGGTAGGGTAGAGAAGAGAGCAATAGACAACAAAATATATATAAATCCAGTCCTGGCCGTTGTCACTCAGTTGGTTAGAGTATTGTCACATACACCAAAAGGTAGTGGGTTCAATTCCAGGTCAGGGCACACACTCAGGTTGCAGGTTTGATTTCCAATTAGGGCATGTGCCAGAGGCAGCCAACTCAGGTTTATCTCTCACATCAATGTTTCTCTCTCTCTCTCTCTCCCTTCCTCTTTCAAATCAATTTTATGAAAAACTGATATAGTGTATTTGAAAGCCATAAATGTTAAAGTGCAAATGAAGTCTTGGCTGTGATGGCTTTGCATTCAAGTTTGTCCACATTAGTTAGTATTTGCCACCAGTGGGGTGATCTAGAGCAAGGATTTTACATTCTCATGTAACAGGCATAAAATTCACCATCAAATATTCTGTAATTGCAAGGTATAAAAGCTTACTTGTATTTCTCTGTAACGGAAATAAACTTGGTTTTCAAAGCTCTATTTTTCCCACTGAATGAAAACTGGATTATATGCATGCATGTAAGCCTAACCAATGGACACAGACACATGAGGGCATGAGTGGGGGGGTTTGGGGGGCAATGGGGGGATAAGGATACATATGTAATACCTTAATCAATAAAGAAGGGGGGGAAAGAAAGAAAACTGAATCTTATAAATGCAGGGTTAATTTAGGAGCTTCTATTTTAAATGAAGTCTTTGATTCAGGATTCTCCTCTTTTTCTCCTTAAGATCTGCAGCTGGGTTTACCTATTATCCTGGCATAAAGGGGGTTTTGTTTTGGTGTTGATTGTGTCTGCACTGAGCCTGCTGCTGGTGAGCTTTGTTCTTGCACTAGCAAGGCTCTGTAAGGAGCTCACTGTCTCCCCCTGCTGGCAGGAATCTAGCTTTGACACTGTTGATTGAGATGCTACCTCTCTTGTTTTCATCTGGTGCTGGGTTTGGGTTTTTCATTTCAAATCTTACCCTACCGACCCCATGGCAGATCCACTGAATCTCACTTTTAACCACCATCTCTGCCAAACTGGACAGATGGGGACTTTTGTTAAATCCTTCCTTCAGAGAAAGCAATCTTGTTTAAAAAGCATAGAGGTGATATTTTAACTAAAGCATAGGAAAGAAGAATTTTGGAGAATAATTTTTAGAGAATACCTTAATAAATTGTCTGAGTCAGGGGTATTGATACCTGGCATGTCCTTCGGGGTGTTTTATAAAGTAGGCCAGACTCTCCTTTGTGAAGGAGACTTGTGGAAGTGTGGCACTGTTAGTGACACAGCATTATTTTATTATCTTCAAAGTCATACCTCCCAATGCTTTGGAGATAGTCTAAATTGAAAGTTTGTTTTATGTTGCAGTTTTCGGACCTTGCTCAAAAAAAAAAAAGAGAAATCAATGTTTTATTTTTCTGTGATCTATCAACAAGTATAGATTATATGCCAGTATAAATGGACAAAATTGTGTTTATCATTTATTTTCAGATGAATATAGCCAATAAGTAAAGTATAGGAAAGACAAAGGGATTTTGATATATGTTTAATCAAATTACTTTGAGCCATAAGTAATTTTTTCATCATTTTGATACTTTATCTGAGCTGGGAACTCTGGAAGGATTTATGCTCATAAACAGGTGCCTGAGGTGAAAATTTGTCTGTGAGGAGATTAGAGTTTGCATTTATATTTTTGTAAGCCCTTCTTAAAAATAAGCAATACTGGTGACTAGACACCTAATTTAGAACTTTTCAATATATAGGCTGGAGATACCTGTGGGTCCC
Source organism: Murina feae (assembly GCA_004026665.1). Lineage (NCBI taxonomy): Eukaryota > Metazoa > Chordata > Mammalia > Chiroptera > Vespertilionidae > Murina > Murina feae. Next base: position 20,979 of record PVJC01025398.1, on the reverse strand, counting down.
TGGCTTTTCTAAGAGCACTATGAAGTCAGCTCTACTGATGGACTTTTTGTGGTCTTTTTAAAGCTCTATAGTAATTTTCTAAACCCTCAATGAATATGAAGTTCTATATTCTTTTTGTTCTCAATGTTACCAAGAGAAGTCATGGAAGCTATAATTTGATGAATTCTGAGAAGGCTGAATGTGACTTCCTCTTAAGTTTTATTAATATCTAGTTAGTACCATAAAATCCTCTAATAATTGTCCAAAACATTAATTTTAGCAAAGGCTGTATTCACTACATGAATGCCCTGAGTAGCAGTAGAGATTTCTGGCTAGGTTTTATAATTCCTACTCTATTTTTATTCCTCTGATCACCATATTAACTCTTGATGTTAGGAATCTATTTGATGCCAGTAGATGTGTATATAGTTTTAAAAAATTAGCCCAAATCAATCAATTTCCTTGGCATTTCCATGACTATGACTTTACTCTCTATACTGATGGTATGCTATCAATTTGTTTTAAAGGATTTGAAGCATTTTTAAACTGGTATTATTTTAACTAATCATCAAATATTTATTGTATGTTCTTCCAATGGATTTTTTTCCTTCAGTTACTAGAGGGATGAAAACATGAAAATAAATGAATGCCCTAGTTCCTTAAACAGTCTCTCAAACTACTTATAGATCATAACATAGATCACATATTACCTATATAACATAATATATATTAATGCTAACATAAAATTCAATATAATAATATAAATATCAAGACTACTATAGCTAATAAAATCTGTGGAAAATTAGAGGAGAGAGATTTGGATAGATAGGGGAGACAATGAAACATCTTCCTTGAGTGGAAAATTTTGAACTTAGCTTTGAAGGATGATAAGAGTTGACTAGGACAGAGTGAGAAGGAGAAAGCATGCAGATACTAGTTGATATAAAGGGTGAAGGTGAAATCACATGAAGTTTATTTGGCAACCCTGAGAAATATAATTTGTAAGGATGAATATATCTGTGAGAAATCTTGTAATAAAATTGAGGAGAGGGTTTCAAGACAAAATAATTATGGATATTGCAGAACACCCAGAAGTTATTCCGAAGAAATATTTTGGATCTGCTTGGAAATTCCTCCTTTATATTAGCATATCAGTCACTATGAACAGGCTTTAAAATGATCCATCAGGATTTTCCATTTACCCTGTGACCTTTCTGAGAAGCATGTTCACAAAATATTTAACAGATATGGACTATACTGCAGGACTGGCAAATATTTGTAGGATGCTCATTTTGACCCAACAATTACAAAGGAACTATTGAGCCTTGGAATTCATCAGAATTATCTATTAGTGCCACAAATATTAGCATCTGCTCCTATGGCAACCCATCATTACATGAGGAGAAGGGTGGAGAAATATTTTTTTCTTTAAAGTTAGATTATATATCTTAAAAATTCACATTTATAAATTGACAGAAAACTTTATAATATGGTCATAAACAGCAAGAAAATGATACTTTCAAGAAAGGGGAAAACCCTGAGAACTAGATTTGAGGAAGCAATTGCACAAAGTTCTACCTCTGTTCTGACTCAATTCTTGGAATTCCCACTTTTAGCACTGTTGTATCTCCTAACATTCAAAAGATTTATTTTGAATATATCTCTAGTTTTACTCCCGTTCAACTCTGTCTGTAGACTTTCAACAGAATGATCTTTCTAAAATATCATGCAAATGAAGATCTGATCCTATATAATAAAAGGCTAATATGCAAATTGTCCCCTTGAGGGGGAGTTTGACCAGGGGGCGGGGCCTGCCAGCTAACTACCTCCGGCCCCTCCTCCCAGCTGGCACCATCCCTGAATGCCCACCCCATCCCAATAAGGGACGAGCCAGCAACACCTCACCCCATGCACGAATTCCTGCACTGGGCCTCTAGTTATGCTATAGTCTTCTTAAAATTTTTCAAAAATTCTTGATTATTTTCAGGATGAAGGTTAGACTGATCATGGCAAACAAGATCACCTCACCAGCCTTTATATCTCAGCTTAGTTATCCTCAGGAAATATTTTTTTTAACTTCTTCAACCAGGTCAATTTCATAGCATCACACATTTTTCAGTTTTAGCATTTCTCATTGCTGCAAATTAACAGCCAGTGCCATTATTGATACAATGTCTATTTCTCTGACTAAACTTCAAGTTCCATGAGGGAAGGAAAAAATATGCTTTCAGAACCTATTCTATTCTCAGCTACTAGCACAGAACTTGACAAATAGAAGAACTCAAAACCTAGGTGTTGATATTTTAATGATGTTGCATGTATGAATGAATGAATCTATTACATGTGCAGAAAATATAGTCATCACCTACTGCATTCACAGGATCATAGTATGTTTGGGAATACTTTAATACCCCATTATTTAGAAAAGGAAATCAAAGCCTAGAAATCAAAAGAATTGCTTACGATCAGACAGTTAATAAAAATGACAGAGCTGATCTTAGAATCTAGGGCTCCACTACTACTCCGAACACTTTTTATTATGTCATAATTCCTCTCAGCCAACCTCCTTCTACAGAATTGCAAGCTGCGGACCAGAGTCACAGTGAACTAGTGCAAGTTGGGTAGCTTTAGTCATTTGATTAAGTGTCTCTATTTACCTCCACACTCAGGGGCCATCAAGCCAATAACAGAGTGTAAAGGATCTAGTGAAGTTATATTTGACTTAGTACCTTCCTAGTTCATGCTTCTTAGGTTATTTGTCCTCTGCATACATGTCATGGTCTCAGAAGAACGAGGACATTGAGTGTGAATGAAACAGAAAATAGCCGTACTTCCAGCCAAAGAGCTCAGCAGTTGGGTTCAGTGATGGGAAGCCCAGTCTAGCTTCTTAACCTACTGAGAACAACAGCTGCACAGAGAGCTTTCACCTATTAATTTAGAACTTCAGCTTTATTACCCAGCTCTAAGCCCATTAATGATGCCCTTAATTCTAAAATGTTTTCAGTTCTAAAAATATTTTAAGCAATTCTCTTTTTCATCACTGCTTTAAAAACAAAAATAACAAACAAACAAACAAAAAACACCTTTCTCTTTTCTGGTTAATTTCCATAAATGTGTTGTCTCTTAATTATAGCGGTAATATTCAGTGTGAAATAAACACCACTCAATGCACTCTCCCATTCATCATAATGTCTCCTTACCGAGTGGGTCAGATCACCCAATGTCTTCACTCCCTTGGGTAGCTTGGGGTTACCTCTAGGGAGTCAGGTAGAGTAGCAGGTTGGCCATTCAATTTCCCCCCACTCTCAATTTCACTTCCTTTCTTGTGAACACAAAAGAACTTTAAGTGATCTGTCCCCAGCATTGAAATGCCAACTTTAGTTGGTACTTTGAAAACTGAAAGCCTTTTACAAGATGAATAGCAAACTGTGGATGACAGCTCCTGTGGAGCCATTATTGAATTGCAGCCCTGATGACCGCATTGCTTTGGATTTAGATAAAAGACTCCATACAAGACAAATGGTAGGAGGACATCAAACAAGATTGTGTCCATACAGTGACAGAGGCAATCCAATGGAAGAAGCTGTTGATTTCCACAAGGCTACATACTATTTCTGCCTGAGTAATTAACATTAAGGAACTAAAGATCGTATATTCATCTTCTATTTATCCATTTCTCTAAAAATACAAATGTCCAGTTGTCAAACCCAAGTCTTCTCCTTTTTGCCGGAAAGAGAAATATCGATATGGGAATATGTTAATTATTTTGTATTGTCTTTTATTTAACCACAATAGCAGTGTGTGTAAAGGTTATAGACTGAGAGTTACAATCTATCATGATCAGATAAAAAGATTAGTCAGCAAATCGATAGTTCCCTGTACCAACAGGAAGCTCAGTATATTCAAGGCAACAATGACTACAAAGGGTACAGATAAATATCGGACACCTTTATATAAATAAAAACAAATTCTAGCGAACTTCCACTACCTCATTAATTATATACCAACCTTCAGGAGTATCATTAGGGGCTTTTGGAAGGTGCTGGAAATGCTCCTGGCTTTATAAAAACTGTGCAACATGAGGGCTTTTCTTTCAGTTGGGCTGGCAGATGTTCAGACAAACCCCTTTCCTCAAAATGGAAAGGGTTTCATGTATAGAATATGCATGAGTTTTTTAGTCTTACATCTTGGGAACAAGAATACAGCAGGCTTTAGCTACAGAAGTGCAATCAAAATTGTTAAAACATGAATTTAAATGTTAATCTACTTAATATGGAAATAGCATCCTTCATCTAAGTTTTGTCTCAATATATATATATATATATATATATATATATATATATATATATATATATATAATTTAGGCTTTGAGATGTCATTGCTCTCATGAACTTTCAAACTAAGGGTTTTCCTTGCCTTTCTTTTTCTTTCTTTCTTTCTTTCTTTCTTTCTTTCTTTCTTTCTTTCTTTCTTTTTTTTTTGCTTTTATGTGGCTTAATCTTTCTTCGTTATACCCCCTCCTCTCATACAAAAGCTAATCCACTGAAAAGTGAATTTGGATTTGCTGAATTATGAATTTTCAATAGACCCTTGGGAGTGGAATGGACAGAGTTTTTTAAATTAAGATTTCCTCTAGAATTACATTTTGTTTGTATAGCTATGTCTTTTGAATGTGGGCTCCCTTTTAACATTTTTGACTTTGAGTATTTTCCAAAATCAGACTTGGTGTCTTCTGGACAATTACTCAATTATTCAAGAATTCATCAAGATGAAAACAAAATGTTATTTCTAGGGATAGTGTCACATAAAAGAACAAATTTCAATAAGCTCAGAGCTCAAAAAATAGTTTCAATGTTATCTCTTAGGTGATTTTGACTTGGCATCAATAATTCATATCAAAAAAGGGGAAAGAAAAAGAATTAAAGAAAACTGACATAATTAACCCATAAAAAGTTTGGTTGTGTTGACTTCATCCTCAGATAGTACTTTGCATTACTTTTTTAGAATTTTTTCATTCACATTTTCTGCGTTAGAATGGGTGTATGTTGCTTAACTTCTCCTGGGCCAGATTATACCCTTGGATGTGCTCCTGGCAAGTTTCCCATACTAAATCCAATAAGAAACACTGCCTATATGATGTTTCTTAAATAAACAACACTAGAAGTATGTGTGTGTGTGTGTATGTGTGTGGGCTCCTATGTGTGTATGGTGTCAGTCTCTGAGAATTTCTAAACCAATGTCACTATGGCTGCCTGTCAAATTGGAGATTTATCTATCTTTTGTTGTAATACTTATCTATCATTTGTTGTAATACTTTAAGCAATAAAAAAAAAAAAAAAGAAAGAAACTGTGTTGCCTTTCCTGTTGCCTTTTGAGTGTGTACTTAACACCTTTCAGTCACTGAGCTCACCTTGGCTGTGGCTTTGTGTAGCAAGAGAACCAATGAAGAAAAGGTTCTGATTATCTTTCAGTAAAACTAATTAGTGGCCATCTGGCTCATTGGCTGAGACCTGGTGTACAGGTAATCCTCTACCACATCCCCAGGGGAGGCTACAAGTTGTGAGTGTAGTTTAATGAAACACTTTTACTTCAAATGTCTGCTTAGCTGAAGACTACACTGCTTCTTGTCCCTTCGTTCCCTTCCCTTCTTTTTACTTTCTTCGTTCCGTTTCTTTCATTCCTTCCCTCCTTCTCTTCTTCCTTGCTTCCCCTTATTTCTTTCTATGCCCCCTTCTTTCCCCTAACTCCACAATGGCTTTTTACATTCTACAAGGAACTTCACACTCTGTCACTGTGTGGTTCAGGCCCTCATCGTCTCTTGCCTGGATTGCGACCTCGGACTCACAACTGCTTTTGTGCCTCCCCTGACTACTTCCCACCACCCCAACAATTGCTACACCCAAATACTTCACCCTCCAAATTGCAGATAGCGATCTTTCTAAAACACAAATCTGATGACAATATTCTTCTCCCATGGCTCCACACTACATCCGGGATACCAACCCAGCTCCTTCATAAGGCATCCAAACTCTTTCCTGGTCTGGCCCTTGCTGACCTCCCTGGCCTTATCTCCCATGATCCCCCAGGACACCCTGGGCCCTGGCCATGCACATTCCCAGAACGCTGTCTTCTCACACATCCTGCTTTTACACAAGCTGCTCAGTGTCCAAATTCCTCCCCTCACACTTCATCTCTCATCCAGGCCTCTCTTTCTGGCCTGGGTGACTCTCACCTCCTCCTTAAGGTTTAGCTATAGCATTAATTACATTCGGAATATTCCATGACTAACTCCCAAAGACTGCGCTCCCCATTACCCTTACTATACACACACACACCCCGACCTAAGCTGAGATCCCATAATATTCCTACCATTGCATTAGTTCTACTGCTGCAATAACATGAATTATAATGTATTGGAATTGTTGATTTCCTTAAATATCTCTTCTACAGCCAGAATTTTTAACCCTTTCATACCATGGACCTCTTTGACAATATGAAGAAGTCCATAGACTCATTCTCAGAATCATGTTTTTAAACACATAAATTAAAATAAAATCACAAAGAAAATAAATTACAAAGGAATACAGTTACCAACACAAAATATATTGCGATATAATATTATAAAAGCATTAACTAAGATAGTTCAGCAAATCCACCAATCACTGTTATTTTGAAGTAGCAGGAAATAAAAACAGTATTTTAAGATACCCTCCACCACCTCCATAGCATATCTATAATTTCTACTTGTGGCAAAGTACTACTGTGGCTTCTTGTCCACATTTGTAATTTTTAAAAATGCTAAATCCTAGCGGTAAGTAAAAATAAAGCTATGATTATTATTTTAAACCAATTTCATAGAGAACCTGAATTCTAGAATATTTTCTGTAGTTTTAGAGCATAATATCTTTCAGATTTTCATTTTAATACACTCATACTTAGAATAATATTAGAACATAGAAAGTACTTAAACTGTTCGTTGACAAAATTAATGAAGGAAGAAACAGTTTAATGTTGCACATAATATACTAGTAAACCTCACAAACACCTGGGGATCAGACTTTATTACTCTGATCACATATTATGAAACTGAAACTCAAAAAGGTGAAGTACAATTCCTTACTTAAGGACTTCACAGGACTTTCAAAACATCTATTCCATTTTAAATTTTCTCCCAGTACGTTGTTGATGTATGAAATAATCAAGATAAAAGGAATAAGAAGGGAAAGGTTATGGTATCAGCTTCTATAGGGAGAAGTGTCTTTAAACCTTCAGTAACTCTTGGTTTCCATTATGCTAATGTTTCTTCACTATCGGCTAGTGGACTATATGGAGTTTATCTGGACCTTAGGAGACAGGCTGGGAATGTGAAGGGGATCATTTTGTGGTCCACCAGCACTCGTCTCACCGGAGGAATGCTTTACTCAGACTAAGAAACTACCTGAGAATAGGAATCAGAGTGGAAATGCCACTTCCTCAGCAGCCTGCTCAGAGAGCTGCCCTTGCATAGTCTTCGCTTTTGATTCATTAGCTCCCTTTGAGTGGAAGAATAACAGGAAATGTCTGAAACTAGGACAACGCTTTTCACATTTCAGAATGTGAGCACAGGAATGCTTGGTGCACTCTCTTCTGCCCTGTGCAAGGGGATGCCCAGGCCCTTGTGTGGCACACTGACTCTCCTCACAGGAAGGAAGCTGCCACTGTGTCTTTCTGTTGTTCTGTTTCACTGCTGTCCCTTTGCCTGCTTTAGTTTTTTCCAGTGTCTAGATAACAAAGAAAACTCTCCATAGCAATGCCTGGGCAGGAAGCAGTGTCAGCCCTGGGACTTAGGAGCTATGCTGATTCGATAGTACAAAGTCACTTTAAATACTCCAAACCCCGCTTTCCCTGACAGTGAGAAATCAAACCAAATAGGCAACAACTTCCATCATCAAGCTCTGGGAACTTGCTCTAAGGATGGTTAAGTTCTTGACATCCAACAAGTCAATGGCTTAAGTATTTCTTGACCTTTTATTTCTTGACATCTGAAAAGTCTGTGGTTTAAGTGTTTCTTGATCTTTCTATTTTATACCTGTACATTTGATGAGTCAACATATGAGTACCAAGAATCACACAATGGTTCCTGGTGGGGGAAGGGTGATAAGATGTGCTGTACAGTATTATGCATGTAAAGCAGTGAGCATAGCTAAGATGCTGTGGAATGAGCACTGACTTAACTGTAAGGCCACAAGCTACCCCTTCTTGGTATTTTTTCATACTATTACAACTAAAAAACTCTTTAAAAGTTTCTTTGTAACTTTGCTCCTCAGAGAATAGTGACCACATTATTTATTTATTTATTTCTAACTTCTAGGCATCTGGCTATAAATTATGGGCATCGTTTTTGCTCATTAATTATGCTACTGCTGACCAAGACTTAGATAGCTTTATGATGCTAGAGACTACTGTAAAAATGTTGCCTTTTCCTTGAGAAGAAATTGCCCTGGGGTTAAGAAAGCACATGAAGTCGGACAGCTCTGTGTGTGAATAACAGGAATGGGGCATACAATCTGTGTGTCTTTAATCAAATTGCTTAACTTTTTTATTCACTTCACTCTTCCAAAAACTTGTGGTGGTAAATTGTACAACCTCTTTAATGGAGTTATTTAGAGAATTAAATGGGGTGAAGTATGTGTTATGCCTAACTCCGTGTCCAGTACACAATAACTCTAACTAATAGGAGGTAGCTGGTATCACCCCAGTCTTGTGAACTTGTTGTGTTGTGATTAATCTTCAGATGGTTTGCCCTATCAGGAGTATTTAATATTAAGCACATTTCATTTATCTACACTTTACTCTTTTCAAAGTGAATTTAAATACATCATTTCCTCTAAGTCTCATAAATTCCAAGAAATAGGTACAATTGTCTTTCTCATTACTACTGGGAGGCCAAATCATGGCTAGATTGTGACTAACTGAAGGTAAAAGTGAATACACAGTTCAATAAGGACACATAATGTCTTCAGGATTCCACTTAGTTTGCATTAACTGGAGTTTCACCTTAAATGCAATTGAGTCTCTGATAAATAGAATTATTTTTATTTTCTCATTTCTTATGGTCCTGTGTGTCATCCCTAAAAAGCTATGTTTTAATATGTAGAACAGCTATCTAGAAAGCTCATTAAAACATAGATTCCTCTCATCCCTCCCTCCCTGTCCTATAGATTCTGTTTCAAGAGCTCTGTGATGGGTGCATTCCTGATAAGCCCTCAGAGGATGCACGGCTGATGGCTCAGAGACCCCTTATCAGGGGCACTGGCTCAGCTGAGTTCACCACCAACTGGTATCCCAAGATGCGGATGTTCATAATCTAGTAGCCTATTTGCAGAAGAGACTTCATGGGTATGCTGTGTTGTGCTTTTAATTTGTCTATTTTGGGGGGTATATTACGATGTTTTGCCATCTTAAAAAATACCATCCCTCTTAGATGACAATCCTTAGAGACAGCAAAGGCCTTAGCTGGGATAATGCTTTTGATATGCACACCAGCCAGGGCACAGCCCAACCTCCTCCTCCTGTCAGGCACCCAGGCAGCGATATTGCTCCACCTGACTCATCCATCGCAGGGTCAGATACCAGCAGCTAGAGACCAGCCTACAGCCCAAAGCCCTCGGAATTACTCAAACCAGCCAATCAGAAACTGCTTACTTTGCCCGTTTGGCCTTTCCCCAGGAAGCCCCAGAAAAGCTTCAGCTTAAGCTTTCCTCTCACTCCTGTTAACGGTCACTTGACCAAAACCTGGCACTTGCTCTGTGACCATGCAGAACATGCTGTGATCAACCCTCTGGGGATCTGTGTGGCTCTAATAAACTGGTTTTCTTATTTCTCTTCTGAGTCTTCTCTTGCCACAGTACCTAACTGATCATCCCTTCAAAGAGCATAGAACAGGTGCTATCTTCAGGCAAAAAATGAAGGTGCAGCTGCCTTTACCAAATGAGCCATCCTGAGTCACACATTTTCCCAAATCATTCTGCCCAGCATCTAAGCAGGCACATGTAGCATAATGCCATTGGAGACACTGGCGACCAGGGCACCCCTGCCAATGGCAGGCTTGGTTTTGGCACACAGCGCTATTCTTTGTCTGCTAACAGCAATACCAGCATCCTGCTGGCCAGTCCATGCCCACCTCTGGTTAAACCTCTGTGAGCAGCCCTGCTGTAGCCAGGAGTCATACATTGAGGGATTCGCAGGGCTGCATTTATGGAGCTGTGTTATAGAAGACTGGCTTTCTGATGGCCCCAGTGCAGCCAAAGCAATCTGTCACTTTTAATCCTTCCTGTCACCTCATTAAGTATATGGCAACACTGACGATCAAACACATTTTGCACCAACACGCAACGCACACACCATCCCAAAACGTAACATTTCCTCCTCTTGTATTTAGATGCGGTTGTAAATATTCAGCCATTGAAAGATTCATTGAGCAAACATATGTGCCAGAGTACTATATATAACTGATGGAGGCAAAGGACAGTCTCCAGGGACACATAAAGCAATTAAAAATAACTGCTTCATAGCAGGCTACTATAATACAAAGGTCGCGCCCATAAATATGAACAGGATGGCAGTAATGTCTCTATCCAAATGAACCCCCAAACACAAAGCTATCGCAGGTTAAAACTCAAAGGTTAATGTAAAAAAAAAAAAACCCACAAAAGATCTCTGAAATTATGCCATATTCCTCTTTCTGTGGTCTTTTCATCAAAGATTAATATAGGGGAGTAGAGTGGAAAATGTGTTCAAGGCCGAATGCTTGCCACCAGCCACTATTTTATTCCATGCAAAATATTTACCCTTGTCCACATGCAGAAATGAAGGAGCTTTGGCCAATTCTCTGTGCAAGGAAAACGTCTATTGCTTTCTGCCCTCATTTACTAGCTTGCTTGTTTATACATTGACTGCACTAAAGTTTGAATTCCACTCAGAGCCGCAGAGAGACTGATCTGGGATAATTTTTGCAGTAACACACTGAGTGTGATAATAAGGTTTATGCATGGTTGTAAAGAATGTGCTGACAGATGGAAAAGGAGCCACCTCGTTCTGCACAGCATTCATTTTTATATATGTTAAAAAAAATCCTACTACACCTGACTCTGATTCAAACAGCACTTCTTCCGGCTGCTGTCTTCCATGAACAGAAATATTTTAGAGTGTATAGAAAAATTCCAACCCCCAGTGGACCGATTCGCTAAAATTTCAAGTTCTGTGCACATCAGCGGATCATAGGCTCCTGTATTACCATTCAAAGTGTCATGTGCAATGAAAAACGTATTCCCTCCAAACATGAATCTCTTCGTAGCAAGTGCCTTAGATGGTAAACAGGTAAAAGCAGCAAAGAGGAAGATGCGAAGAGAATGGCTCCCACCACGGAGAGATGCTTCTCACTCCTTCTCTGAAAAAGGAAAATGCCAGCAGTTGGCCAAGGGTTTGTTTTCCATTAGTTTAATAACCAAACATGAGAGAAGATTGTATTACAGCCTGTAAGTCACCCTTACCCCTCCATGCGGATGGTACATTGGAAAGCACATTGATTAAAGGAAAAGAACAGTTCTCACAATAATTCCCTTACTCTCTATGATAAGGAAACAATAATGACCATTTCATCCAGTACAACCTCCTGAGTCTTCGAGACTTAGGGTCAGCTTTCTAGAGGAGAGAATACTGGCTTCTCATGTCTATCTCTCAGACTTTATGTTCTTGGAAAAGCTCATTCTATTCTAGACCATCATCGCTATCATCATCATTCAATCATACCCCTCCTGTAAACCCCATTCACTCTTTATTCATCCTCATCCTTTTGACTAAATGCATCTATATTAATTTTCTAGTGCTGTTGTTATAAATTGCCACACATTGAGTGGCTTAAAAAAACACACAGAAATGTCCTTATCTAACAGTTCTGAGGGCAGAAGCCCAAACTCATGGTGTCAGCAGAATTGGTTCATTTTGGGGGCCATGAAGTAGGATCTGTTCTGGGCCTCCCTCCTTTGCTATCTTTTTGCATTATCTTTCCTCTATGTATGCGTCTGTGTCCAAATTTCCAGAGATCTCTCTCTCTCTCTCTCTCTCTCTCTCTCTCTCTCTCTCTCTCTCTCATATCAGTCATGTTGGATTAGGGCCCATCCTAATAATCTCATTTTTACCTCTATAAATATCTTATCTCTAAATAAACTCACATTCCTGAGTGCTTTGTGGTTAGGATTCCTATATGTGGACTTCGGGGAAAAGAATTCAACCCATAACAGCATCTGCTATTAACTAGCATCTTCCCACTGGTGTTAGTCCATCCTTTCCTGACCTTCCTGGGGAAAGGTCCCTCACACTCCTGTGATTCTCAGAGCACTGCTTCTGGAGACAAGAACACTTTTTAATTATTGCTAATGATGCTCCTGGATTATTACATTTGCTAATATTCGCTTCTTACAGATTTTTAATAATTAACTCTGCGTCTACTCTTCTGCCATATTCTCATCTACCAACCTCAAAAGTAATCCCAACATCTGACCACTGCTTTTACAGCTGGCTCAGAGGTATTTTTCTCACATCAAATTTTAATATGATTGCACATTACTTCTGCGTTTGCACAGGCAAAATTCCCCAAGTTGAACCTCTTTGCCCTTGGACCTCTTCAACTCAAGTGATCTTCAACTCTAGTCCATTTATTCGGCCTTTTTGCTTGCATACACCACCTAACCTTGTATATATACATGCCTCAACTCTGGACATTTAGTTTCAAATACTCCATCCTTTGACCATTATATATGTATGCCTGTTTTCTCATTTTTCTACTATTTTTTTGCATGAGCAATTCCAAATTATGTTGTTAGATGGAACATTTGTGTTTATTGTGTTAGGATCTACACAAAGAAAAATTAAATGGTGTGTAGTCAAATATGTTTAGGAGAATAGGGTTACTAAAAGTTGAAATGTTACTGAAGAAATTTAATACACTAGTATTTATTCTGAATAATTAACATTTTTGACAGCTTTAACTGAACTTATGTTAGTAATTAAAAACTAATAATGAAGCCTACTAATCCACAGACCACTAGTTTGGGAATTATTGGATTGCAACTGTCCTTTAATCCATAGCCCCAATACCTACACTTGTTCATTCTTCTAGTTATTCTCATTAGCATTCTTGCATATATCATTTACTCCCCTATTTTGCTAAATAGTCCTTCCATCTAATAGTATGTCCAAATCCACCCTACAACTCTGTGCCCTGTCTATTCTCACATATATGTTCATATTCCCCATCTTTCAGAATTGCAGACAGGAATATCAACGCTAACTCCTTTTCCAATTTCTCCCAAAATATAATATACATTTATCGCTATTTTCTAGGTTACCTGCTCACGGACTTCACCCTCATCTTTGACATCACTGGGAAAACAACACTAATTATCATTAGGTTAGGATTTACTTAGCTCACAAACTTCTCACTTTCTGCCTATAAAATGATCAAACAGCATGCATGGACACGCACTTTCTTTCACTGTTCCTTTCATTTTCAGTGAAAAGTAATTCCTTTCTAAAGGCAAATTAATCCCCCCAGTCTCAATTTCTATTCCTACAGCCAACTCAGGGGTCACCTCCATTTATTTTCCTCTAGTTCTCCTGTATCTTCAACCTCTTATCTGCTAGTTCTTTCTCTAAGATTATTAAACCTGATCAAATGGGTCTTTTCCAAAGTTTGTTTTCCTTTTTCACAACTCCCTTATTAACTTTAGGACTTACTTTTCTTTTTAAAAAATGTAATCTACCCTCATACTTTCCAGCTCTTCCTGTTTTCTAAAGACATCCCTTACTTGCACCACTCATTGCACACAGAGAAGGGACTTGTGTCTACAGACTAGGGTTTCAGATTTAATTTCTCAGCTTTTTAGCATTGCGATTCTTAAGCTTCAGTTTTTTGTTATGTTAAGGGGCAACATTGATTGTACCTAAGCAGGATCTTTGGAATATAAGTTAGACAGTATATGAAAGGCTTCTAAGAGGTGGTCAATATTGTTAACCCTCCTTCCAACTAACCCTCCTCTCACTCTCTCCTTTGCCACTGTTGGTTGCAGATTCATTGACATTCTCCCTCCCTGTTCAGGGAATACCTAAGTCTCTGGAGGCTCCTCTTAGGGCTCTGGTTGCTGGAACTTGTCTCCTTTTCTTCACACTTAATGTTGATATCTGTCAAATATTTTTCCCTTTGAGCATTTTTTTCTTCCTAATCTAAATTTTCTCCAAGTTTCAACTACCATTTTCTGAGAATTCACATTTTAAAAAATATCTGCAACCTGAGCAATTTGTCTGACTATATATCTAATTGTTTACTGAACATCTCCACTTGAATATCCCATTGGAAATTCAACTTTAAAACATGCACCACGGTATCCATTGTCCCTTTCACTCTATAGCTGTCCCTTTCTTGTACCCTTTGTCTCAATAAATGACACATTATTGTTATACATGAGGTAATTGTAGGTGCTATACAACCATAGCAGTAGATACCATTGAGTTCCATAATGAAAATAATATTCCCTTTTCATTGTTTATTCAAATCCTTCAGATTACATCAAGAAGAAAGTTTCTGTTTGGAACTTAATATGTCTTTCATGCTTCTCTAGCGCTTCAGATACTCCTGTTTTAACAAAGATAAGTTTCAGCACCTTTAACAAGTTAGACTTTAAGAGGGTTGACTTTGTCAATTTTATATTAACGTTCTATTCATGATAAATGATGCTTGTCTTACATTTGTAGCATGAATACAGTTTTCTTTATACAAATGTATTTACATGACAATAGTTAATTTTAAGAAAAATATTAAATTATGATGCATTGCTATGCTAAGATATGGAAAACTGTGAGAAAGATATGCAAATGATGATGTTTGGGGAAACATATTCTAACTTATCTTTTCTCTCAAGACCCAGTGGTATTGCCTTAGCATAGTTTTGCATAAGTTTTTACCTGAGATCCTTACAATTATTTTCTATTTGCAATCCTTTCCTCTTGTCTCATTTTCCTCCAATTTATCTTCTAAGTTACCACCAGGATAAATATTGAAAAGTCTGGATTACAACACAGTGCTTCCTGTGATTAATATCCTTCATTGAGGCCTTGCTGATTTTTTCTTCTCGCTACCCTATTGCATTTTGATCAGACTGCTTCCTGCACTTGCCATGTTCTTATGTCTCAATGTGCCTAATCTCTCCTATTGGTTCTTTTTAAAACTATTTATTTATTAAATTGATTGTGGTAACATTGGTCAACATAAACAAATAGATTTCAGGTGTGGGTTTCCATGTTACAAGATCTGTACATTGTACCATGTGCCCACCATCCCAAGTCAAAAATCTTCTGTCACCTTATATTAGGACCCTTTTCTTCTACCCCTTCCCCGCTGGCAATCACCACACTGCTGTTTGTGTTCACCAATTTATATCCCACAATTGAGAGAAATAATATAGTTCTTAGCTCTTTCTGACTGACTTATTTTACTTAGCATAATGTTGCAAGTGGCGCTATTTCATCCTTTCTTATGGCTGAGTCCTATTTGTTCTTTAGTGCTCAAGGATTTCTGCATGAACTTAATGAAATAAACACTTCCAAGTCCTATCCTGTCCTTCTCCAGGATAAAATAAATATTTAAGTGTAAATTTTTTTGTTTTTTACTTTTTTTGTTATTGTAGAATAAAAGAATGGGAAATAGGTAAAGGACTCAGAGAATGCACACCACTCACAGAAGTGCTCCTATTGACATGCGAACCAACTTCCTCAAGATACAGGATTAGCTGAATATCAATGAGCAGTAAACCAACAGAGCAGTTTCCCATGCAGCTACTATTAATGTGGGTTTTAAATTGCAATATGAGAATACATTCCTCTTTTTAAATTGAGGTGTAACTGACATATAATTAGTTTAAGGAGTATAACATAATGATTCAGTATCTTTCTTTTTTAAGATTATATTTATTGGGGTGACATTTGTTAATGAAAGTCCACAGGTTTCAAGTATACAATTCTATAACACATCATCTGCATATTGCATTGTGTGTTCAGCGTTTGTAAGTGTTGCAAAATGGACACCACAATAAGTTAACATCCATCACCATATATAGTTACATAATTTTTTCTTATGAGAAGTTTGAAGATCTCTTATGAACTTTCAAATATGCAATACATATTATTAACCGTACTTGCTATGCTGTGCATTACATTGCCATGATTATTGATCTTACAACTGGAAGCTTGTGTCTTTTGATTCCCTTCATCCATTTTCCCCCTCCTCTGACAACCACCAATCTGTTCTCTGCATCTGTAAGCTTGTTTTTATTTTGTTTGTTTATTCAGATTCCACATATAAATGAGATCATATAGTATTTGTCTTCCTCTGACTTATTTCACTTAGTGTATAGCCTTCAAGGTCTACCAATGTTGATGAAATGATAAAATTTACTATTTATTTATGGCTGCATAATTAACTGTGTGTGTATGTGTACATATTTATGTGTGTGACATTTTCTTTATTTATTCATTTACCTTATTGGTGAAATTTATTCCAAGGTATTTTATTATTTTGATGCAGTTGTAAATGATATTCATTTTTTAAATTTCACTTTTTGAAATTTTATTTATAGAAACACAATAGATTCCTATATATTAGTTTTGTATACTGCAACTTTATTGAATTAATTTCTTAATTATAATGGTTTCTTTTTGGGGAAAATACATTTTAAAAGAGGCAATTCAGATACTTTAAAATGCCAAATAATACTCATGATTTAAAACAGCAGATTATAATGAAAAAAGAAGTATATAAAAGCTTACAAGAAAAAAAAGTATGAAAAGCAAGATAAATTTGTTTTAATTATCAAGGGATAGTGATTATATTAAAATATTTTATAATTTAGTATTAGATAATTTAAAAGTATTTTAGAATAGTTTATATTTATAGAAGAAGTGTATATATAGTACTGAGGATTTCTGTAAAACCTGAATTGTTTGCATTATTAACATCTTACATTTGTTACATTAAATGGGACTTTTTTTTTTACAATTCATGAACTGATATTATCCATTGTCATTAAATTCCATCCTCTATTAAAAATTCCTTGGGCATTAGATAATATCCTAACTTGGTTAATAGGATCCCATAGAGTCCTTGGACTTCTCTTGACATTAATACTTTCTATGATTTTCCTTGTTTTTGATAAACTTGACAGTTTTGAGGAGTATTGGTCAGATATTGTGTCTCCCTTCAAAGGGAGTTGTCTGATATTTTTCTCATGATTATATAAAGATTGTAGAACTCAGGGAGGAAGACCACGAGTGCCATTTTTATGTCTTAATAGCAAACAGGACTAATACTGTTAACGTTAGCTTTGATCATTTGGCTAAGGCAGTATTAGTAAACTTTATCTGCAGTAAACTGACTTTTTTCTTCTGCTCTTTCAATACTATACTCTTTAGAGGGAAGTCATTTTGTGTTGTGCACATTCAAGATTATGAAAGTTATCGTCCACTTTTTTAAGGGTGTGTTATCTACATATATCATATAAGTTTAAAAATCATTCAGGTGGCTAGCAAATCACAGGATATTCAGAATATAGCACAACAATCTACTGTATTAAACAATTAGGAAACAACCTTACTAAAGGAGATGAGAAAAAATGTGCTGACCTAAGTAGGTTTGGAAATTACTGGAATCTGTAAAAATAAAGGCAAGAACAGTACATAATTACTGCAATTTAGTTGATAATGTTGTTCCCCACCAGAGTATTACTTTAAAATGATCATACTGTTGTACATATATATAAGAATTCAACAATTAAATAAATGGCTAGTAGAAATTGGGAGCCAGGTGGGAAGTAAGAATTTACAGATAAGTAAGGGGAAAAGGCTATAGAAATCTATGCTTTATTGGATTAGAATTGGGGACATCACTATGAATTCACAATTATCCTATCTAATAAAAGAATAATATGCAAATTAACCATCACTCCGCAACAAAGATGGTGGCACCCATCGCGGTGGGGCAGGATGCTGGCAGGATCACCCTGGCAAATGTGAGCCCAGCAGGCATTGCCTCAGCAACCTGTGAGCAGCTGCCTTCCAGCAGGCAAGCACCACCAACAGGCAAGCCCCAGCAGGGCCACACTCAGGGCCAGGCAGAAGGGCCTTACTCTTGGTCGCCACCGCAATCCAGGTCTGAGCAGGCACACACTGGCAAGGGCAAGGCAGCAGGGTCTTGTTCCCCATGGCTGCTGTGATCCAGATTGTGAGAAGGCACGTGCAGGCAGGGCCAAGAAGCAGAGGCCACTGCTGTGATCTGGGTCCAAGCAGGCACGTGTGGGCAGGGCCAGGAAGCAGGGCCTTGCTCCCGGTTGCCACCTTGATCAGATCATGAGTAGGCACATGCAGCTCTCAGGCAGCAAGCAACAGGGCCTGCTCCTTGGTCGCCATGGTGACCTGGGAGCTGGAAAACATGGCCGGCAGGCAGCACCCTGCTCTGGCCACAGCTCAAGGGAGAGAACAACATGCAGGCAAGGCCAGGAGCCTGAGAGATAAAAACACAGGGGTGCCTGCTCCAAGCCTCCATGGTGTGGCTGGGGACAGGCCCCCAGCAGACAGACACACACACACATACACATGTGGCACCTGCTCCGAGCCTCCTATGCAGCTGGGGGCAGGACCCAGGTGGGGACACACACACTCACACACAGGGTGCCTGCTCCTAGACTCTTATGTGGCTGGGGGCAGGCTCCAGAGGGAAAACACATACATGGAGCACCTACTCTGAGCCTCTGCAGTGCAGCTGGGGGCAGGGTGGACACACACACACACATATACACATAGCGCCTGTTCTGAGCCTCTGCTGCCAACTGTAACCATCAGTAGAACATCCACTGAGGGGTCTCGGACTGTGAGAGGGGGAAGGCTGGGCTGAGGGACCCCCCCCACTCCCCAACCCCCACCCCTATCCACCTACCCCCACCCTGTGCATGAATTTCGTGCACCGGACCTCTAGCTTTAATATATAGACAGATAGTAACACACAGAAATATTTTTGGATGTGTTTATACACAGGTTATTATACACACATATATTTCCCTGCTCTTCTAACCAAGACAATGGCATCCCAATATCAACAAGTTCCAAGTTCCTTTAGTTCCCAGGTCTTGTTATCAAGTACCATTCTTCAGTAAAACAATACAGGCTCCTTGGAGGAATGACTGATTCAAAGATAGGGACAGGAAATATAAAAGGTAAGCCTGAAGTATTTTATAGTGCCAGAATTAAGAAAATTCTAAGAAAAAATTGAAAACCCTATTATTAATGGGGCTATATCAAAGGAGACAAGAGACATTGAGACCATGGGTAATGTCATCCTCCACTTTGTTCTGCAGTATTGTGTTGGCTACCCTTGGATCTTTTGGTCTTCACATAAACCTTAAAAAGTTTGTCAACATCCACAAAAAAGCTTATTAATATTTTAAAATGGATTGTATTGAATAGATCAAGTTTGGTAGAATTATCATCTGAACAATACTGACTCTTCTATACCATAGCTATTGCTATATAGATAACTAAATATTTAATTTAAAAATAGATTTATTGATTTTAGAGAGAGAGGAAGGGAGAGGGAAAGAGAGATAGAAACATCAACGAGAGAGAAACATCAATTGATTGCTTGCTGCACACCCCCTACTGACTTGTGCCCTGACTCGGAATTGAACTGGTAACCTCTTGATGCATGGGAGGGCACTCAATCCACTGAACCACACCAGCCTGGTTAAATATTTAACTTTCTGATGTTAACATAAATGGTATTGTATTTTACTTTCAAATTTTAATTGTTCATTACTGGTATAAAAGGAAGCAATTGACTTTGTATCCTGTGACCTGCTTTAATCATTTACTAGTTTCTGATTTTTGTTGTTTTTTTAAAAAAATTTTCTACATAGCAAATCCTGTTATCTGTGTAAAACAACAGTTTTATTTTTTCCTTTCCAATGTTATTCCTTTATTATAATTTCTTTGTGTTTCCATCCTCATCCAAAGATTGTTTATTGATTTTAGACAGACAGGAAGGGAGAGAGAGAGAAAGAGAAAGAGAGAGAGAGAAAGAGAGAGAGAGAGAGAGAATTATGTGAGAAAGGAACATCCATTGGCTGCCTCCCATACACATTCCAATAGGGAATTGAATTCACAGCCTAGGTATGTGTCCTGACCAGGAATCAAAGTCACAGCCTTTTTTTGGTGTAGGGGATGACATTTAACTAACTAAGCCACCTAGCCAGGACTAAATATTTTTTTTTATAAAAATAAGAAAATTACCCTCTATCACTAATTTTCTGAAAGTTCTTATCATGAATGTGTGTTGGATTTTGTCCAATGCATTTTCTATATTAATTGATATGATTTTTTTCTTTCTTTACCTTGTTGTATAGTAGATTATATAAACTGATTTTCAAATGTGGAACCAGGCTTGCATACTTAATGATAAATCCCACTTTGTCAGTTTGTATAATTCTTTTTGTATATTATTAGATTCAATTTCCTAGTATTTTGTTGTGGATTTTTAAATCTAATTTCATAAGAAATATTGGTGTGCATCTTTTTTCTTTGTATGTCTCTTTATGATTTTGGTGTTAGTATAATATTGACATTATACAATGATTTAGAATATTTCTATTTTGTGAAGGAGATTGTAAAATTTTTGTATTTTTTTAAATTAAATGTTTAGTAACATTCACCAGTGAAAACATCTTGGTCTAGTGCTGTTTGTTTTAGAAGATCATTAATTATTTTATCCATTTTCTTTAAAGACATTAGGCCGATACAGATTATTTATTTCTCCTTTTGTGAGAGTTATGTTAATAATTTGTGTCTTTTAAATAATTGATTCATTTTTATTTGTTATTACATGGTAATAACATGCTCACGACACTCTTTTACCATACTCTT
>PVJC01025397.1:5242-24893 GCA_004026665.1 Murina feae | reverse complement strand
TACCTGTAACTCTATATTAGTTTACTTTTTTAAAATATATTTTTGTATTGATTTGAGAGAGAGGGAGAGAGAGAGAGAGAGAGAGAGAGAGAGAGAGAGAGAGAGAGATCAATGATGAGAGAGAATCATTGATCCTCCTGAATGCCCCTGCTAGAGATCCAGCCCGAAACCTGGACATGTGCCCCGACCGGAATTGAACCATGACCTCCTGATTCATAGGTCAATGCTCAACCATTGAGTCACACTGGGCAGTTTACTTTTGATCTTTAAGTTATTCACTTAACTAAATTCATTATTTGACTTACTTATAATTTTCTTTCAAGATTTTTCTTCACAAACCTTTCTACAATTTTTACAAACCTTCTTATTGATATATAAATAGCCAGCTTTAGAATAATTCACTTTTTTATTTTCTTTAAAATATATTTCCATACCTTATACCTTATCACCAAAACCATACAACTTATTTCCAATTAATTAAATTTTTTAACTCTTAGAAACCTTAATTTTGTTTTACAACTAAAAGTAAGCAATTAGTAGCCTTTAGATAGGCAAGTACATCTCATAACTTCTATAAACATAGACTTCTCTACTGACAAACATTTTTAAAACACATATTTCTAATAAAGTATAGGACATTTGTTAAAAGTTCAAAATCTACTTTCTAGCTTTCTTTTGTATTAAAAGGCCAAAAGTAGATGAACTTAAGACTTGTCTGGTAATTAATATTTAACAGCTGAAATAAGTTAATTGATCTGTTCAAATGACTAAATTATTTTCCTTTCAATAAGGATTATCTCCCAGAAACTTGCATTTTAAAAGATGGCTAAGAGTTTTTGAGGAAAACCAGGTATATGTGTGTGTGTGTGTGTGTGTGTGTATATATATATATAACAGAGGTACAGGGAAAGAACTGTAAGCTTCTCCTAGATGGATGTTGGTTTCATAAAGCCAGTTATCTATAAACATTTTGAACTAAAGAGAGGAGATTTGGCAGAAGGTAAAAGGATTTAGTGGGCTTTGATATTCTGAAGCCACACCTCTAGCCCTGTAAAGACTTTATTTATAAAACAAGGACAGTCATTTTTAATACCTCAGGGACTGGAAAATGTTGCCAAAGGATTACGATAACAAATTCATTTACCCATTTTTGAAATGTTTCTTTCCATTTGGGTATATTTTTCTTTCAGTCTCTGTGGCAATTATAGAGATCTAGTTTACAGGTAGCATATAGCTGATGGTCATCTCTAAGAGCCATAATGGATAGTGTATATGGAAAAGACACATTAAACTAAGAAGGTCTCATCCTCCATCCACTTCCCTTGGGGACAGCAAAACAGGTCTAGTTGTAGGAGAGTATTAAACTTAATGGTGCCATTAACAGGCCAAACCTCTCCATTGCCTGCTTTATAGTGGGGTCAGGCCATGTTGCAAAGGGTTAGCCTCTTTTTCTTGAGAAAGTCAGGGTCAGATTTCTTCCAGCTGGAAAGTATATATCCCAAAGGGGTATCTCAAGGTACTGTGGATTATCCCCATCTACAGAGAGACAGTTATGTTCCAAGCTGAGAGTTAGAAGTGTTCCTGCTAGTCTGGGTTGTTTTGGACTATCTTGCAGGCACATGGTGCCCCAAATCCTGCAGATACCCAGCACCCCAAACCTGGTGGCACCCAACACACCAATCCTGCAGATACCCAGTGCCCCAATACTACAGACATCTGTTGCCCCAATCCTGTAGACACATGAGGCCCCTACCTACAGGTACCCTACAGGCGTTCCTCACTTAAGGACCGCCAGGCTCAGCCTTACTGGGAATCCTCTCTATCATGTCTATCCATACAAGGAGCACCTAGTACCTTTGGCACCTCAAGTGGAAAATTGTCCTACAACTCTGGTCTCCAGTAGTCGGGCTAGTGACCTGTGTCCCTGTCTTTCGTGTTCCCAGAAGCCCTCGCCCTTTAAGAGAATGAGTAGGGAGAGGGAAGCTGCCCTTTATCTTTGGAGCAGAAAGAGTTTAGGCTGATATTTATTCAAAAAAAGGTTTTGTTCATACCCTTATAAGACAATTCTAAATGAAAAGCCAAAGTTAAAAAGCAGCCATCTATTTCTTCCTCTCCTATCTTAACTATCTCAATTCTTCTCTTTAGCCTAGGGTCTCTTAACCCTTAACCTTTAGCTCCACCACATGGATTAAAAAAACACACACACACAAAAAAAATAGCTTAAAGAAAGTCAGCCTCTTACCTTAAAACAAAGAGATCCAGAATTCCAAGAAAAACTCACCCACATATGCCCAATGCAAAGCGAGGAGACGGTGGGATATAATGGATACCTGCTGGTACCTAATACTGGTCCGGGTCTGCAAGGTGGCCCTGGATGGACTTCTCCAGAATTCTGCCACACAATTCAAATCACAGTCCAAGTTGAAGCACACATTATTTGTAGGCTGTTTGACTGGTGGGGTCAGACCCAACATAGCTTCAGCAGCCTCAGTACTTGGGTTCTGGCTAGGAAAGAATTCAGAGCCAAGACTCAAACTATAAGAGAACATTTATTCCTAAAATCACAGAGGTAGAACAAGTAATTCAGAGAAGAAATGAGCTTAGGAAACAGTTAAAAGGCAAAGGAAGGGCCATTGGAGGTTAAAAGGGAGTATGGTAAAGGTGATGCATCTGGGGCAAGAAGAGAGGGAAGGAGAAGATGTGGGTGTGCTCTCAGGAGGGAGAGCATGCTGATCCTTGCTGGCTCCTCTGTCCTAAGGGTTTTAAGGTGGAGGTTTTAGGGGAAGTTCCAGGCTAAGATCTCAATAGAATATTCAGTAGCTTTCCAGGTGTGTCTTTTGAAGAATCTAGGACTTCACTGATTGATTAGTCTTTACCAAGGCAGGGGGTCATTATCCCATGCAGTTGGTCTTGAGGTCAGACGTGGGGTCACAGGTCTGGTTTTGCTGCTTTTCTGGGCCTGAAGCTAAAATAGAACTGAGGCCTAGATGTTATCTCTAGGGAGGAGAGGTCAGGGGGTCCAAGTCACAAAACTAGTGATATACTAGGGGACAAAAGGTCACCCTGGGGCGAGGTCTCACCCTACAATTGACATTTGCTAGGCACCAAGGGCTTTCCATCCTGGTGACCTTCTATACCTGACAATCATCCTTCCTCTGCTCCTGTCTATCTAATTGCCTACCACAATACTACTCATTTTCCATAAAAGACTCCACCTTCTATCTTACAGGTAAAAGAGAAACTTATTCAGAAGTCCCTCAATTATATCAACAAATGTATACAGACTTCATCCACACCCTCTTCACATACATTCTGATAGGAAGGAGGCAATATCAGCATCTCCCAAGTAGGAAATACTTCTTTACGTTTGCTCTTAATCATGTATTCTTATCCTGTCAAGGAAATTGCACTCCTGAGTACTTCCTTTGTCCATCAACTTCTCTCTCTATTCTGATCTTTCACAGCAACTTTAAACATGCATCAGTCACTCTTATATCAATAACAAACTACTTCTCTTAACTTCCTTACTCCCTCCAGCAATTGAAATCTTTGAGTTTTCATCTATGCTGTATCTATTTGCCTATTTGCTTTTTTTCTCACTTCTACCCTCAATCAATCCACTCTAATTTTACTACCTCTCACTTCTTCAAGGGAACTTATTTTCCAAGTTTGCAACCATTTTCTTGTGCTAGCTGAAAGTATACTTATTTTGTTTTTATCTCACTTGACCTTAACTGCATTTAACATTGTTGGCCATTTCTTTCTTTTTGAACATTTTGTCCTGTTTTCTATGACACCTATTCTCTTAGTATTCTTCACTCTTTCTGGAACATTTTTTCTCAGTCCTACTTTTTCTCTCTACTTCCTTTGATCATCCCTTAAAACATGTAGACTCTCTCTAGCAGTTTTTCCTAGTCCCTTCTGTATTCTCACACTTTATGCTTGAATAACAAAAGAAGGCCAGTTTATTCCATCCCAAACTAAAATCTACTTTCCTCCTCAGTGTTTCCTATCAACAATAAAACCACCATGTACCAGACAACTCACTTCAGAATCTTAGTAAGCACCAACAAATTCTAACCAATTTTACCTTTAAGATATCTTCTAAGTCTATTCATTTATGTCCACCTACAATATTTGGTCATCTATGCACATCTACATCTGTGTCCCACTGAGAAGTCAGATTGAGTGTAAATTTGACCATGTGACTTTCCTACTTAAAATTCTTCAATGCCTTATCATTTTCCCCTGGAATCATGTTCAAGACTTTTAACATGACTTATGAAACTACACGTTCTTCCCCCTATTTGCTTCTTGCCTCTTCTCAAAACAGTCTCCCCTTCAGTCTTGCTGCACCACATAGAACGCACCACGTTTGTATTTTGTCCTCAGATCTTCAAGTATATTTATCTGTGATATGATCTTCATCTCCTACCCTCCACTCCCCATTTCACCTAGATAACTAACTACCTCTTAACCTTCATGTCTCCTTTTGTTATCCAAGAAATGAGTGGATGGTCTTCTCTGTTGCTAGTGGGAGTGGGTTCTTACAAGGTCTTGCGAAAAGAATTTTCTAAGACTTGCTTGGGAAAATGAGTGATTTTTATTTGTGTGAAATATAGTGAACTATATTTCTCTATTTCCAAATCCCATTTCCCTAACTCCAGGCCTGAAAGGAGCATAGCTGGGGATTCAGCAGAGCTAGAAGCAGAGCCAGCTTCCAAAGTTTCTATACCATGGCGGAGCTTGGTCTGGCATAGCATCAGGCTAGTTGTAGCCTATTAGTCCATTGAATGTGGGGTCCACATGGCTGTGGGCCATGTAGGAAATGCAGGAGCATGAGAGTCTCACAGTCAAGAATGTGAATCAAGAAGGCAAGAGAGAATGAACTAAGAGCAAGAGGCAAGAGAGAGTGCTCCTTTGTTTAGGAAATTAAATAGATCTCAAATCTTCCTGTGCTTGCAGTGACCAAATCTACTCAAGCCAATGATCTGTTCCCATATGTGACAGACAGACAAGCACCTTCCCTATTTTAGCAAAACTTTACTGGATATACATCTATTCTTTTTTTGTCCAGTTCCTTCCCCCAAGTCTGCAGGAACAGACTTGGAGAGTGTTAAACTGTAGCTTCCTGCAAAACTGCCAAAAAATGGCATGCCTATAAAATGTGGCCTTCCCTTTGCTCCTTTCCTCTTGTTAATAACCAGGTTTATTACAAATTTAATTCCCTCTTGAGAAAAAAATGAATCTCTTGCAATCTTACAAAATTGAAATGAAGATCTCTATCTTATTATAATTGCTTCTTGTTTATTCCAAGGCTTAGAGGTTCTCCCTGTCTGACAGAGAAAGAGGAAACAAACAAACAAAAAAAGGAAGGTTTATGATAAGGGATTCTGTAAAGTCCAGGTCAGTCTGATATCCCTGGGAGGTGACATAGGTGATGTCCAGGGGGATGAAGCATTGGATACCAATAGGCTGGCATCCTTGTTGTCTTCTAGAAATGACAAACTTGACAAGAAGATTTAAAGTCATAGTTCAAAATGAGGAGATTTATAACAACCAAAGATCTAGTGAGAGGCAAAAACCCAAGTGACAAAGGGAAATATTAACTCACAGTATGCCCAATTAGATTGGAAGAGTGGCTTTCCTGAAGACAGGTATGCTGCGCCTATCTGAAGCCCTTTTGTACACCATATGTACTTTAAATTAAGAGAAATATGTTAAGATTTTCCCTGTAAGAAACTGTGGGCCTTTTCTCTCTGATCTGTTTAGGCAAAAAAGGGAAAGCAGTTTCAAGTGAAGCCAAAATACCATCCATTTTTCATTAACTCAAACATAGTCCAAACTGTTGAGTCTCATTTCAGAAGATGGTGATACAGATGGCTTTTAAAGTGAGGCCTCTATTGTGTGAGCAAGTAATCAGGTAAGTAAGGACATCGTTCTACATTCTGTGAAAATGGAAGCAAACAAAACACCAAGACCTTTGTCCATTTCTCCTTTGTAGGATTACACAAGGTTCCTTTTTTTCTCAGGGGGGAATGATACCATTATAATGAACCCAGTTATTAAATAACTGTCAGTGATACCTTCAAACAGATCAATAACCAGAGTAGGCATGGCTACTGCAGATACAGATTTGAGATATTTAATCTCCTAAACTCTTGAGTTAGGAGATACTTAATCTGCCCGACTCTTGGCTTATGGAGCTGTCACTCTCTGCATTCTCCCACATGGTCCACAGCCATGTGGACCTCACACACAATGGACTAATGGACTACAACTAGCCTAATGATCAACTGAACCCAGTCCAACATGCAATGGAAACTCTGGACACTGGCTTTGTTTCTAGCTCTGCTGCATCCCCAACTGCACCTCTTCCAGGACTGGATTAAGGGAAATGGGGCTTTGGGAACTGGGGGATATAGTTCCACACAAATAAAGTTTTCTGCCACATTTCTTCTTCATTTTTTGGGTGGGGGGGGGGTGCTCTAAAAATTCTTATTCCAGCAGTAACCCAAGAACCCTACTCCCACTAGCAGTGGAGAAAGACCATGTATGCATTTCTCTGATAACATTTTTATAGGTTATAGTTTTAGGAATTTTTCCTGTGATGCACCCTCCTTATCTCATCTACTTCCACCAGTCTACATTAGGACTCTTTTTTATGTGCTCCTGTGGCATCTTCTCTTTCCTTTTATTCACATTCATTACCCCTATATTTATGTTTTTACAGCTTTATTGAGCATTTGCCTAAATGCACAGACTCTTAGATCTCATTGTTACAGATAAGGAGAGCTCCATGTCTTCTGTAGCTTGTGGAAGTGGGCTTCTTGCAGATACTCCAGATGAAGGATTTTCTGATACTTGCACAGGAGAATGAGATCTTGTGGAAAGCTGTATTTCTATGGAATCAATCTCCTGAGTTTCCAAGTTCCCATTTTCCTTTGTCTCACCATAAGAGAAGTGTAGCTGTGGCTTCAGCGCAGCTAAAAATCAAAGGTAGGGTCCAGAGTTTCTACTCCATGTTAGGGCAGTATCCAGTCCAGCATCAGGCTAGCTTACTTTTTGTCCCTATTGCAACCTGTCAGTTCACTGCCTGTGGGGTCCATGTGGCCATAGGCCATACAGGTGACTACAAGGAGGCAGGAGCAAAATCAAAGGAACCAGAGAGTCGAGAGAGAGCTCCTGTTTGGGGGATTATGTGTCTCCAAATTGTTACGGCTTTGTAATGGCCCTGACTACTCTAGCCAATTTATGGTTCCTCAGGCTTGACTGACAGGCAAGTACCCTCCCTGTGTTACCTCAACTTCAAGGCATATGCATCTATTTCCTCTTTGTTTGACCACTTCCCCCAGTGATTCTGTAGGGAATAAGCCAGTGGTTCCCCGGGGAGTGTAATTGCAGCTTCCTGGTGAAGCTGCGCAAATTACATGCCTCCCTTTTGTACCTTTCCTGTTATGAATAACTGGTGAATTACAATGGTATCACCATGAATCTATTGGAGGTTTTCAACCTTTTCCTGTAGTAACCCAGTTCTCAAGGATTCCTTGCCAAGTTCTGGTTTGCTCCAAGATGAATTTACAACCATAGACAGCTTAGGTGTTTCCAGCAGTTTGCTATTATTTCAGTAATGCTCTGGGAAAATCCCCACCTTGAGCTGAGCTCTGAGTCAGATAAAATAGCCACCACTCTGAATAGATTTCTCAGAGAGGTGAAACTTTGGACAAAATACTGATTGTACTTTGAGGATAGTAATTTTCATGGACCTCAATAAACAATCAGATCTTTCCATTATCTGCAATGCTGTCAGCTGTTGGCTACTATGACACTGAACTGGGGAGAAAGAATGGATAGGAATAACCAAAGTTAAAATGTCATAGACCCCAATGATTTACAAAGCGTTAGGAGATTCTCTTGGGTAGGCAATTTTCAGTTTATTCTGTGGCTTGAGTTAATTGCCAGAGTTCTGAAATGCCTCATTTTTGTTGTTTTGCCTGTATTTCCATTGTTATAAAGTAGTTGAGTAGTTCACTAAGGTCCTCATTCTGCCATTATGGAAGTTGGTTTCCTTGTGTTTGTTTGTAATGCTTGTACACCTGATTAGATTCTAAGTTTCCTTCCTCCCTTTCTCCCTTGTTTCCTTCCCCCTTCCCCCTTGCCTGTCAGAAATACAGTGTTAACCTATGGCAGGTGCTACTTTAGGTGCTGGGAGCTTAATAATGAATAAATCTGACCAGGTTCTTGGCCATTGTATTTTTAACTGTTTTGTCACCTGTATTTAACATAGGTTTGGGCATATAGTAGACACTAAATAAATAACCAAGACATGAAGGTCTCCTTGTCTCAGGTCCTACTTACTAGTACAATTCCTTTTCCCTGGGGTTTAAAGGATGGTGAGACCACCTCTGACTGGCTGGCTCAGAATATCTGTCTCTGCTGGGAGGGCTGTTTGCCTATTTTTTTCTTGCTTAAGTAGCCTTGGATTCTGGAGTAAGGCTGAGGTGGTCCAAGCAATCAATAGGTAAGATAGTGCCAAAGAATATAGTAGAAAGTAGGACACATAAATCTTGGTTCCAAAAATTACTCTTCATACCATCTCCATCAATCTGACAGTTAATGGTTATTTATCAAACAGGAGAATGTTTCTAGATTTAGTATGTGGTTTCTCTTTTACAAAGAATTTTAAGAGAAGCATTATAAAATCACCATGTTAACCTGAATATTTCTATTTTGTTTTAAATGATTAAATTTATGGAAATAAAATACTGCCAAACTTACAAGTTAGTGAATAAAAATGAAGTGATGATAATTGTTTTTATTTTTTTAATACCTAGAAACACAAAATAAAAACCTCTCCTAATTCTGCTGCTTTGGAACCATCTGAAGGGAAGATCATCTCCTTTGCTCCTGCAAATCTCCCTTGTATTAACTATTTGCTGCATATCGTTTCTTAATTTTCTAGTTATTTATACTGACTTTTTTTCTTTTTTAATATACTTTTTGTTGTTGATAGTATTACAGATATCTCCCTTTTCCCCCCCTTTACTCTCCTCCTCCCAGCTCTTACCCACTCCGCATGTCTTCACCACCCTATTGCTTGTGCCCATGGACTATGCCCATAATTATGTAAATTCCTTGGTTTATCTCTTCTCACCCCCCAACCCCACATTGAGATATGTCAGTCTGTTCCATGCCTCCAGGCTTTAGGTCTTATTTTGTTGGTCAATTAATTCTGCTCAATAAATTCCACAAATAAGTGAAATCATGTGATATTTGTTTTTCTCAAATTGGCTTATTTCACTTAGCATAATATTTTCCAGGTCCTTCCAGGCTGTCCCAAAAAGCAATAAAGGGAATGATTCAACAAGTAAATATAACCCTTGTAAACATATATGCACCCAATATAGGAGCACCCACATATGTCAAAAACTCTTGACAGACTTTAAAGGAAAGATCAACAGCAATACAGTCGTAGTAGGGGACTTTAACACCCACTGGATAGATCTTCCAGACAAAGAATTAACAAGGAAATAGAGGCCTTAAATGACACACTAAATCAGATGGATTTAACAGATATTTTCAGAACATTTCACCCCAATGCAACAGAATATACATTATTCTCAAGCGCACATGGAACATTATCAAAAATAGACCACACATTAAGGCACAAAACAAGTTTATAATTGACATTTTTTCCTTTGATAGAATAAAATTATATCTTTTAAATCTGACATTTGGATTTTTTACCTTTATGTTCAGAGACACTTTCTAGATTAGTAATTTTAAATCTAGGTCATTATTTTTAATTTTGGCAAAAAAGTATTCAAATGAATGCATTGCACTTTACTCAGCCATACTCATTAAAAGACAGTTAGTTGGTTTTCTGTTTTAATATTGCTGTGAATGTCTTCTTACATAAACCTTTCTCCAAATTTTTGCATTATAGCAGAAGGTATCCATAAGTCTCTGTTTTAAATTTTCATAACTAATTGGACCATTCAGATAGCTTTGTAAGAACAAGGAATTTGTTCTATGAATACTTCCACCTCCTCAGTTATAAAAATGTGCTAAAGTATATTTCCATTCTTTTTTATGTGGCTTTCTAATTTTACTAGCACGATTTATTAAAAAGGATTTCTTTTCTTCGTTGTATGTCCTTAGCTCTTTTGTCAAAAATCAATTTGTCTGTATATATGTGCCTTTATTTCTGGGCTCTCAGTTCTGTTTCGTTGGTCTGTGTGTTTCTTTTTTTGCTAATACCATGCTGTTTTGATTATTGTTGCTTTGTAGTATAATTTGAAGTTGGGGAGTGCGATATGTCTGGTTTTGTTCTTTTATCTCAAGATTGCTTTGGTTATTCAGAGTCCTTACAAATCTGATGATATTTTGGTTCTATTTATTTAAAAAATGTCATTGAGATTTTGATGGGGATTGAATTAAATCTTTATATTACTTTGAGTAATATGGCCATTTAAACTATGTTAATTCTTCCAATTCATGAACATGGAATATC
The DNA here is from genome assembly GCA_004026665.1 of Murina feae. Lineage (NCBI taxonomy): Eukaryota > Metazoa > Chordata > Mammalia > Chiroptera > Vespertilionidae > Murina > Murina feae. The sequence continues at coordinate 14,380 of PVJC01025397.1, read as the reverse complement.
TTTCCATTTCACTAATGTTTCTCCCCATACACAAAAATTAACTAAAAATGGATCAAAGACCTAAATATAAGACCTGAAATAATAAATTAAATAGAATAAAATAAGTACTATACTTATGGACCTTGGTCTTACAAAGGATTTTATGAATTTGAACCAAAGGCAAGGGAAGTAAAGGCAAAAATAAATAAATGGGATTATATTAAACTTAAAAGCATATATATATATATATATATATATATATATATATATATAAAGGAAACTGACAATAAAACAAAAAGACAACCAGCCAAATAGGAGAAGATATATGCAAACAACAGCTCAAAGGGTTAATATCCAAAATATACAAAAAACTAATTCAACTCAATACCAAAGAAACAAACAATCCAGTTAAAAAGTGGACAGAGGACCTGAAATGACATTTCTCCCAAGAAGACATACAAATAGTCAACAGATATGTGAAAAGATGTTCAACTTCATCAGCTATTAGGGAAATGCAAATCAAAACTATGAGAAAGAACCCTGGTTAATTTTCCTCAGTGGTTAGAGCATTGGTGCATAGACCAAAGAGTCATAGATTTGATTCTCAGTCAATGCATGCACCTGGGTTGTAGTTTCAATCCCCAGTCCCAGTCAGGGCCCATGTGGGAGGCAATCAATTGATGTGTTTTTCACATTGATGTTTCATTGTTTCTCTCTCTCTCTCTCTCTCTCTCTCTCTCTCTCTCCTTCTTTTTTCACTCTCTTTCTAAAAATCAATGACAAAAATATCCTCAGGTGAGGATTAACAAAAAAACAGAGAAAACAACATCTGTTAGAATGGCCATTATCAACGAGATGAGCAATAACAAGTGCTGGAAAAGTAGTGGTGAAAAAGGAACGCTCATTCACTTCCAGTGAGAATGTAAACTGGTAGAATCACTATGGAAAACAGTTTAGAGGCTCCTCAAAACATTAGGAATAGAGTTTCCATATGACCCAGCAAACCCTCTCCTACCCAGAAAACTTAAAAACATATATTCACAAAGATATATGCACTGTATGTTCATTGAAGCATTATTCACAGTGGCCAAGACATGGAAACAACCAAAATGTCCTCCCATATATAATTGAATAAAAAAGATGTGGTACATATATATAATGTAATACTGCTCAGCCATAAAAAAATAAAGATGAAATACTGCCATTTGCAACAACATGGATAAATCTTGAGAATATCATGGTAAGCGAAATGTCAGACAGAAGTTAAGAAATATATGATTTCACTCATGTAGGATATAAAACTGAAAACAACAAATAAGTGAACAAGAAGAATGAACACACAAAACTCATAGACAAAGACAACAAAATAGCGATTACTAGAGGCAAGGGGTGGGGAAAGTAGTAAATGGTAAAGAGGGTCAAATAAATGGTGACAGAAGAAGATTTGATTTGGGGTGGTGGGCACACTATGCAATATACAGATGATGTATCATAGAATTGAACACTCAAAATTTATATAATCTTATTAACCAATGTCACCCCAATAAATTTAATTTTTAAAAAATGTGCTTCTTAAGTATATTTGAAATTGTGGTTGTCTAGGGTTTTTGTTGTTGTTCTTGTTGATGTTGTTGTTTGATTGGTTGATTGATTGCTTTCTGACTTCTAATCTCATGAAATTAAGACCAAGTTTCAGATGTGAACCAAGCTGAAGGCACTGCCAATATTTCCAGCACTCTTTGTAAAATAATATTCCAGAGAACATAAAGTAGAAAAGGAATCTCAGGAAAACATCTACTTCCTATATCTAATATAATAAAAGAGTAATATGCAAATTGACCGCTACCCGAGACATCTAAGCCATACCCACCAGCCAAGCCACGCCTCCCAGCCAATCAGAGCTGCTGTATGCAAATTAACCCAGCCAAGATGGCGGGCGCCAGCTATGGTGCTAGAGTAAACCAGAGGCTTCTGTTGCAACTGCCTGCCTAGGCTGGCTGAGCCTCTGCTCACGGCCAGGCCCACCAGCCAATCAGAGCGGCTGTATGCAAATTAACCCAGCCAAGATGGAGGCTGGCAGGGCAGTTCTGCACTGGGAGACTCCGAGGCCGGCATAGCTGTGCCAGGTGTATCAACTCAGTGGGGGGGGGGGCTGGCCTGGGGCCTCCTCGGGGCATCCAGGAGTGCCTGTCCTGGGTCCACTGCCTGGCTCCACCCCCCAGGGGCCTCTATCAGGTGTGTGGGAGAGCGAGTGCTCCACGGGGCTTGCAGGAGCAGCCATCCTGGGTCTGCTACCTGGCTCTGCCCCGGGGACCTCCTCGAGGGTGTGCAGGAGCACTTGTCCAGAGTCCACTACCTTCATCCGCCCCCCAGGGGCCTCCACAGGGCATGCGGGAGCGTCTGCTGCACAGTGTGGAGAATCCAAAGCCAGTCCAATGCCCGGCTCCACCCTGGGTGTGTTCACTCAGCAGCAGGGCCCCACGAGGGATCCTGCACCAGCGTCCGCCCCTGGCTCGCCACTCAGCTCTGTGCCAGGTGTGTCCTCTCAGCAGTGGGGGCCCACCAGGCGTGTGCGATCATGTGCCCTCTGGTGGGAAATGTCCATGCCTGCACTCACCAGCCCTCCCACTCGCCCAATGCACGAAGCCTGAAGGGACTGTGGGCAGCCTGAAAATGGTCCTCAGCCTCTCACCCAGGCTGGCCAGGCATGCCAGCAGGTGGACATCTCCCCTGAGGTGTCCCAGACTGCAAGAGGGCACAGGCCGGGCTGAGGGACCCCCACCCCCTGAGTGCACAAATTTTTGTGCACCGGGCCCCTAGTTTATTATATAAAACATGTAAATCTCAAGCTGCATCTCATATAATTTATTGTACTAATTTCTACATCATTGGATACAAGTACGTCCATGTTACCATAGCTGCCCAATATAAACTAGGTATTATCTATGAAGTCATAAAATTGGATAGGCATAGCAGAGTCCATTCTCAACAGAGTAGAATATGTGAATTTAGAATTGAAGATTGCCTGATTACACAAATAAGTTGCATGTACAGATGGCTGAAAATACAATGACATCTACTATTATGGAGTTATCACCACTTCTTCAACCAGAACCCAACACTTCATGGGATATTTCTTATTATCTACTCTAATAAAAGAGTAACATTGAAATTGACCATTTCTCCAGGACGCCTAAGCAATGCCCACCAGCCAAGCCACGCCCACCAGCCAAGCCACGCTCACCAGCCAGAGGGGCTGTATGCAAATTAACTCAGCCAAGATGGAGGCCCGCAGCACAACCATGGAGGCGGGTGCAGTGCAGGCAGCAGGGTGGGCAGGGTGTGCTGGGCGGGTGGCGGGCCACAGGGTGTGTGGGGTGGGCGGGGCCGGTGGCGGGCTTTGGGGTGGGCGGGTACAGGCCAGCTGAGGGACCCCTTGAGTGCACAATATATTGTGCACCAGGCTCCTAATTAATTCATAAAAGAGGAAATTTTTGGTCCAAGATTATAGCTGGTTCAGTATTATATCTCTGGATTAGTCCAAGTGAACTGCTATAACATCACAGCCTTCCTTACAGGAACCTACTAGTAAAAGAGATTAGGGAAGTCCTTTCAGTGAGCAGAGCTTCCTCTTCTCAGTTTTTCCAATATATTGCCAGAGATACAGAGATACATACAATCTATGAGAAGAGTTTAATAGGGACTATGAAGGTGAATTTTCAGTATTGGTGACAGAGAGGTCCGACTGAGGGAGATGTATGTGGATGGACCTCTCAGAATGGGCCTATGAGGTGTAAGAACAATTGGCCTATGTGAATGAATGCCATCAAGGAACACCTGTTGCAGGAGTCTTTTGATAAAAAGGTAGACAAGGTGACTCCATCTTGTAGATGTCAGTAAGTCTCTTATCACGCTATGCTTGCTCAAGGGACTCATAAGCAAAGGAGCCATGATGGAAGATAAGGTAATATATAGACTTTTCAATAACCACTTCTACATACAAAAATTTCTTTGGCCCTAACTTGTTTGGCTCAGTGAATAGAGCATTGGCCTGCAGACTGAAAGGTCCCAGGTTCGATTCCGGTCAAGGGCATGTACCTTGGTTGCAGGCACATCTCCAGTGGCGGGTGCGCAGGAGGCAGTTGATCAATGTTTCTCTCATTGATGTTTCTAACTCTCTATCCCTCTCCCTTCCTCTCTGTAAAAAATTAAAAAAAAATATTTTTTTAAAAAAGTTTCTTTGGTTACTAGTCACCAACATGTTAAAAGCAGAGGCAAACTATATTGTCATGCTGTCCAAGATAGAATCTGCCAGTCACTTGGGGTAAGGTTAATTATATTGGAACCCTTCTATGATGGAGGGTAAATGATGAATCTCTTTGGCACTAACCTAGATGTGAATCTCTCTTCTTGGCCCACAATGCTTCTACCAGTTCTACTATCCATGAGCTTATTCAATGCCACAGTACTCAATTTAATATTGCTTCTGATAACAGTGCTCATTTCATGGTAAAATCAATAGAACTGGATTGCACCCATTACCATGAGTCCTATTGTTGACCGTACAGAGTAGCATATTGTGGACTCAGTTAAGGCACAATCACAGAGATGGCTCTTGGTGAAGTTGGGTTACTTGGGATCTGCAATCAATATATGATATTGTTTCACTAACAGCCAGAATAATTGAGTATGGGTAACAGGAAGCTGAAGTAGGGGTCATCAGCTTCCCATCTCCACAACTTTATGCTCTGGTGGTTTAAAAGTCTTAGTATTTAAGAGGAGAAAACCTTCCATTAGGGATACAGTACCATCACCTGATCATCAGAGGCTTCTTATTTTCACAAACAATAAGGAAGATCTATATCTGGAACCCTGGAGATTCTCTTGGAGTACCTCTTACCACATTTATATGTAAAGCAATAAAGGCAAGAACTCTGCCCTGCTGAGGGTAGGGGGACTATTCAATGTATAATGGAAGAAGAAAGTTGGAAATATAAGGTGTGTCTTCCTTATAGTTACAGAAATGAGGCCTGTGGCTTAAATGCATATTTTCTTCCTTGCTTGTGACATACCCATTTCTGTTACTCAGCTATGTGTTTTCCCCCTCTCTTTTCTTTACTATTATGTAGAGTGATGCTATAATTAATTTTGTAATTAATTGTATAGATTATAGAATATCCAGAACAAATTGTGATCAAACTAGGAGAGGAATTGGCATCACTCGGAGATTAATGTAGAGACAATGGACTTCTGGTGGGGGAGCATTTGCGAGGAGCTGTGAAAGCATCTTCTTTGATATAAGGGACAAAATTATGATGTTGAAAGTTTAAATATGGGCAGGAGGCTGTGTACAGAGACTGAATAACCAAGAGGAGGGACAGTACTGGATTATTATGTGCTGGTTTTGAAGCCTACATCTGTCCTTCTCCCTCTCTTCTGTACTGCCAGCTGGGTTCCACGTAGGTTAGAAGAAGAAAAGAAATAGATTCTATTTTGTTCTCTGCTTTTGACAGCACTGTATTTAGTAGTATGGATACCTGGCTTTCTGCTCAGTGTCAGAAGGCTTCCAGAAACAGAGTTTATGTCAGTTCCATCAGTAAGATCAGGAGTGTGGGCTTCTAAGTGCTGGGTAACACCATTTTCTCATGTTCTCCCTTTTCCTCCTTCAGCGGAAAGCTCAATCCTGGCTAAACCCTTCTGTCCACCTAATTCCTGATTAAACATTGCCGATTATATGACTAAAAAGTAAATAACTATGGCTTCCTTTAAACTCATTTTCTCAAATGGGCACTTAATATTGCTTCATAATTTTACGGAACTTTCCTAACACATTTGTTTTCCATGTTTCTAAAGTGACTATTTCACAGTTTCTTGTTTCACTTTAGATTTCTCACACCTCTTCTGCCCCATCATTTTCAGCTGATGATCTTCCATTACTCAGGGGTGGGCAAAAGTGGGGTTACAGTTGTTCACAGTAGGTTATGATCATTACAATAGTTTGTTAACTCAAAAGAATGTCACAATGCAACTGTAAACCTACTTTTACTCACTCTGCATTTTGTTGAGAAATTGAGGCAACCCAACTGTACTCCATCCTCCCACTACTGCTGTCCTTGTGTCTGGTATCAAGGCTGTAGACATTCCCTCTTCTTACAGTAAATAGAGTGTCACTGCTCCTGCCAAAGGTCAGTTCTTCATTTGTACTCTGGATTCCATCTCCTCTAATCGTTCTCAGGCTTTTATTTCAGCCATCATCCTTCCTTGTTCCTCTCTCAACTAAGTAGAACACAGAAAAAATCTAGTGTCTCCTCCCTTGATCTTATATCTGCCTTCAACTATTTTTTTCTCCATTTTATTTTTTTGGCAGAATTTTCTGAAATAGTGCCTGTGGTCATTGTTTTACTTCCTCCATGAGCCCTCTACAATCTACTCTGATTGGGGTTTCATCCTCTCTACCTAATTTGAAATTCTCTTATAAAGGCCATGGACTAGTAGTAGAAGGAATCAGCAAATTCCATTTGACAAACCTATTACTTACTCCCCATTCTCATCTAATTCATTCTCTCAACGTCCTCAACACTTCCTTTAAATGTTTTCTTTGGTCTCAATGGCAGTCCACAGTCCTGATGTTTGTTTTTTGTTTGGTTATTTGTTTTTTGTTACCTCACTGGTCGTTCTTGATTCCACTGTGCTTGAGTTGTAGATGTTGTAGTACTCTGTGAATATGTATATGGTTCCTTTTTTTAATCTATGCTCTTCCAAGGTATCTCTTCTTGTATTGTGGTTTTTATTTTCACTCTTATAGTTTTGTCTCTAGCCTAGACCTCCTCCCTGAACATTAGCCTTATATATCCAGCTGCCTACTTGATGAAATCCAATGCCAATAGGTGCCTCAAACTTATCACAGCCAATATGAAACTCTTGATTGTCACCACATTCCAAGTCCAATGTTGTTGAAATCCTCACCATTCTAGTAGTAGCACTGCTATCTATCAAAATGCTCAAATCCAAAATCTAGGTTTCTCTTGTCATCTGTCATCATCATTGTTGATACCTCCCTTCTTCTCATTGCAAAATGATCTAGCCTATTATCAAGTATTATTATATTAGCAGGATGAATCATGAATCTATTGATTTCTCTCCATTTCTACTCATCCGAGACACCACCATTTCTGACTTGAACTACTTTATCAAAATCATCACTGATATTTCTGCTTTCAATCCTGTCTCCCTACAATCCATTTAATTCATAGGAGCAAGGAAGGATCTTTAAATGAAATATAAACCAGATTAGGCCATTTAAAACCCTCCAATGGATTTTTCATTGCATTAGAATAACATTTACACCCTATAAGGCACATTATGATAAAATTCACAATTTACAAAGTATAATACATTCTGGCTCTTGAGTGAATCTCTAGTTCATCTTTTCTGAATCCTTTACTCACTACCTCCTTTCTTGTTTGTTTCTTTAACCATCTTATTGAGGTATTATGTTATATTCTTATCAATAATAATAATAATGTGGGCAGAAGAAAACTTTTAGAGGTGATGGATATATTTATGACATAGAGTCTGGTGACATCCTCATGGCTATATACTTATCTCCAAACATCAAGCTGTACACAGTAAATATGATAACCTTTCTACCCCTTAAACAGGCCAAATGACTACTTACTTTCTTAGGTACTCGTTGTTCTCCCTCCTCACACTCTCTTCCCTCAGATCTCTTCAGTGCTATTGCTCTTTGTCATTTAGATCTCATTTAATTACATCCAAAAGGAGGCCTTCCTTGAATAAACAACCTAAAGTAGTCTGATGCCCAGTTGCTATTTCACTATCATTTTTATTGTTATCAACACTTAGAGAGTTGAAATAGCATATTCAATGTCTTGTTTAAAAGTAAGTTTATGGTTTCCTGTCTTAATGTTGAAGTCCTTTACCTATTTTGAGTTTATTTTTATGTATAATAGTGTAAGTTGGTGGTCTTACTTTTACTATTATACATAAAAATAAACTCAAAATAGATAAAGGACTTCAACATTAAGACAGGAAACCATAAAAATACTAGAGGAATCCACAGGAAGCAAAATCTCAGACATATGCCAAAGCAATTTCTTCACCAATACAGCACCTAGAGCAATGGAAACTAAAGAGAAAATAAACAAATGGGACTACATCAAAATAAAAAGCCTTTGCACAGCAAAAGAAACCATCAGCAAAACAACAAGAAAGCCCACTGCATGGGAGAACATATTTGCCAATGTTATCTCCTGTAAGGGTTTAATCTCCAACATTTACAGGGAACTCATACAACTTAACTAAAGGAAGATAAACAACCCAATCAAAAAATGGCAATGGACCTAAATAGATACTTTTCAAAAGAAGACACAAGGAAGACCAAAAGACATATGAAAACATGCTCAAAGTCACTAATCATCTGAGAAATTCAAATCAAAACAACAAGGTACCATTTCACATCTGTCAGAATGGCTATCATCAACAAACTACAAGTGCTGGCTAGGATGCAGAGAAAAAGGAACACTCGTGCACTGCTGGTGGGAATGCTGACTGGTACAGCCACTGTGGAGAACAGTATGGAGTTTCCTCAGAAAACTAAAAATGGAATTCCTATTTGACCCAGTAATCCCACTTATAGGAATATATCCCAAGAAACTAGAAACATCAATCAGAAAGGATATATGAACCCCTATGTTCATAGCAGCACAATTTACCATAGCTAAGATTTGGAAACAGCCTAAGTGCCCATCAGCAGATGAGTGGAATAAAAAACAGTGATACATCTATATAATGGAATACTACACTGCGGTAAAAAAAAGAAAAGAAAAAGGAATTCTTACCATTTGCAACAGCATGGATGGAACTGTAGAGCATTATGCTAAGCAAAATAAGGCAGCAGAGAAAGATAAATATCACATGATCTCACTCATTTGTGAAATATAATGAACAACATAAACTGATTAACAAAAGCAGATCCAGAGACGGAGAAGCATGAATCAGACAGTCAAACCTCAGAGGGAAGCTAGAGGAGGGTGAGGGTAAGGGGCAGAGATCAACGAAAGGACTTGTATGCATGCATATAAGCCTAACCAATGGACACAGATACCAGGGGGTGAGGGCATGAGTGGGGGGGGGGGG
>PVJC01025396.1:0-24760 GCA_004026665.1 Murina feae | reverse complement strand
TGGCTCTCAGAGTTAACTTCCTGAACTACCAATACTATTACCTCCTGGACTTCTGATGCCTCATCGTGGCTGCAGAATGAAATCCGAGGTCTTCAGGGTGCTAGTCAAAGCCCTTCAGAAGATCCAGTTCCAATCTACACGGACGCACTTTCCTGCTGCAATTTTCCCTATTCTGGCCCCTCTGGAGATCGTATTTAGAAAGTTATTTTACCATTTCACTTTGGTTGTTTAACTTTTTAAAAAATTTTTATCCTAAATAAATTGCTTTCTGGGAACCAAAGAAGGCACCAAGGAAGAGCCCAGCCTGCCCGCCAGCCAGCTCCTTCTGCATCCCAGCGAAGGCATTTATAGTCTGGCTCCTCAGTCTCAGCGTGTTTTACTTTTTAACTAGGGCATCCGTGGCCCAGAGAATGCTCTTTTCCACGCCTGGGAAATATAAACAAATCCACTAGGCAGTACATTCTTCATTTGCATCTTTTATTTTAATAAACCTCATTAAACATTTGTACCAACCTATGCATTTGAAAGGCCCTGCTGGGACTGACATTTAATATGTGAACCACAGAGAACTGGGGGGTGTTGCTTCCCTCCCCCCGGCCTCTGCAGGCAGGAGCCTGAGATGCTTTTTGGGGGGGAGGGTTCCACAGGTGATGAGAGTGGTTGTTTCTCCAATGAAACCCCAAGTCTGCAGTCTTGACCCTGCCTCGAAGCCTTCTCGGTAACATGCCCTTTTCTCCACATCGCCTGTGGTCTAGCCAACAAAGTCACATCAGATGCACAATTCCATTTCAGCACCGCAAGAGGAAATCTCGGGTTAGAAGCGAAGTACTGTGTGAAACAGTGTCCTCGTCGGCTGAGCCAACAGCCATTTATCTTCTCACAGTTCTAGAGGCTGAAGGTCCAAGATCAAGGAGGCGGCAGGGTTGGTTTCTTCTGCAGCCTCTCTCCTTGGCTTGCAAGAGCCTGTCTTCTCACTGTGTCTTCACGGGGTCTGTGTCTGCGCACACACATCTGGGGTCTGTCCGAGTCCCCACATTTCCTTCTCTTAGGACACCAGTCAGGTTGGATGAGGGTCCACCCTAGAGGATTTCCAATATACATTTATATTGATTTCAGAGAGGAAGGGAGAATTTAAAAAAATATTTCCATTGATTTCAGAGAGGAAGGGAGAGGGAGAGAGAGAAACATCAATGGTGAGAGAATCATTGATTGGCTGCCTCTTGTACCCACCTCCAGTCCACAACCCAGCACGTGCCCTTGACCAGAATCGAACGGGGGACCCTTCAGTCCGCAGGCGGACACTCTATCCACTGAGCCACACCAGCGAGGGCTCTTTCTGATGCTTTTGACTTGTAGTCTTTTGAAGACCAGCCTAAGCCCTTATATTTGTAATAGAATTTCTGAGATGCGGTGTTCCACTCTCGCCCGCTGGTTTTCTTTATGCCCTTGTTTTCTGTAAAAATAGCTTTTAGAATTTTTAGAATCAACTCTTTGCGATATGTAGCCACATAAATCTTACTCACCTCTGCACAGTTCAAATCTGGATTCCCAGATACATGATCTTTTGCCAATTAGAAAATCATAAATATCATTTTCAGTGAAGTGAGCAGCACTGACAGTAGGTAATTTGGGGGGTCGTAGCTCTTCTTCCTCCTGCTTCTATATGTATACGTGCAACTGGCATTCTTGCTTGATAGACCAGGTTCAAACTTGACCAGTACACTTGGCCGCGCAGAAGCAAGGTCCTAGTCCTGGGCTGTGGTCTGGGTGTTGCAGTAGCTTCTCAGGAGTGTCTGTGGCTGAGTGATGTCACGTCCTGAATGGGAACAGATTTGGGGGCTGATCACTCGTGCCTTGAGCAATCACAGGCCCAAGTTCAAGGTCCTGTCCTGGAAAATTTGGTGGTTTGTGTAGGTCGATGTTTAGAAAATGAGCCAGGGTAGCATTCCTAATCTAGACAGAGCCGTATTTAAAACAACTTTGTTTTTATTTTGTGTTTTAGTCTGGCAATTGTGTCTGTGTGTTAAGTAGGCATTGAAAAGCCCAAGTTCACCCTAGCTGGTTTGGCTCAGTGGATAGAGCATCAGTCTGCAGTCGATTCTGATGAAGGGCACATGCCCGGGTTGCAGGCTCGATCCCTAGTAGGAGGCATGCAGGAGGCGGCCGATCAATGATTCTCTCTCATCGTTGATGTTTCTCTCGCTATCCCTCTTCCTTCCTCTCTGAAATCCATAAAAATATATTAAAAAAAATAAAAGTCCAAGTGCAAGGCACAATTATCCCGAAAGACAACAAGTGTTACTCCAACTCCACGGTCTTCCAACTGAAAAACCAAATTCATCTCTCGGGCGCTAAGCCATCGTGTTAGGCAGCGGAGTGTCTTTGCTCTGATCTTGCTTGGTTGAGATTTGATCATTTGCTTTCAAAGTTCATACTGATATTTAAGCTGAGAGGTAAGGCTATCAATGCTAAGGTTGGAAAGCCAGCCCATTTGTTAGCTGTTGTGATTGATATAGGCTATGGTCGTTAATATAAGTGAGAGCGACTCTCCTTCGTCACCAGGTTGGCAGTGAGGAGCTCCGGTTCACATCCTAGCCCCATCTCAAGCATCCTGTTCGCCTCTTTCCAAACATTGCCCTCGTTTGCTAAAGGACGATAAGAGTATCTGCAACACTTAATTTGTACTTTTATAAAAATAATACATGCGTATTGTTTAAATCATCGAAGGCTTGTGTCACACACACACACTCATACACAACAGCAACTCACTGCCTATGACAGATTGTATTTTTCCCAAGATGGCCACAGCGATCTCTCTCATCCCACAGTACTCTTCTTCTTCTTATTCTTTTTTAAAATATATTTTTATTGATTTCAGAGAGGACGGGAGAGGGAGAGAGAAGCATTAATGATGAGAGAGAATCATTGATCGGCTGGCTCCTGCACGCCCCTCACTGTGGATTGAGTCCGCAACCTGAGCATGTGCCCTTGACAGGAATCAAACCTGGGACCCTTCAGTCCGCAGGCCAATGCTCTATTCACTGAGCTAACCCGGCCAGGACCCAGAGTGCTCTTCATAAATGAGACCTTGACTTTCCTCCCATGGAATGGTGGTATCTGTGTTTCCTCCCCTCTCACCTGAGCGGCCTCTGTCACTGCTCTGACTGATAGAGTAGTATGCAGAAGGGATGCTCTACTAGCCCATGTTCTCCAGAGAAACAGACCAAAAGGTTCTCTATAGCGATAGAGATTTAAAAAATATATTTATTTTTATTGATGTCAGAAAGGAAGAGAGAAGGAGAGATAACATCAATAATGAGAATCATAGATCAGCTGCCTTACAATTTGACTTCCTGTTTTGAAAGGTATCATGCTCTTATGTTACCCTACCTTCCCAATGCTACGTCCTCAATTCCCAAACATCCTATACAATAAAAGGCTAATATGCAAATCAACAGAATAGCCGAACGATTGGTCGCTATGATGCACATTGACCACCAGGGGGAAGATGCTCAATGCAGGAGCTTCCTCCTGGTGGTCAGTGTGCTCCCACAGGGGGAATGCCACTCAACCAGAAGCTTGGCTTAGGGCTGGTGAGTGCAGCAGTGGTGGCGGGAGCCTCTCCTGCCTCCAAGGCAGCACTAAGGATGTCCAACTGCTGGCTTAGGCTCATTCCCCATGGGGTAGGCCTAAGTCATCAGTTGGACATCCCCCAAGGGCTCTTGGACTGAGAGAGGGTGCAGGCTGGGCTGAGGGACCTCCACCTCAAGTGCTTGAATTTCATGCACCAGACCTCTAACAATTATATAAAAATGTTGGTTAAGCCAGTATTTATTTTTTCCCTTATTATTATTATTACTACATAACCCTTATTTACTGTTGAGTCCATTTATGCATAATCATTGCATTCTCTTTCTTATGCCACTTTAATTTCTCCTTTGCTCAATTTCCCATAACATTAGCACTCTTTCTTTCCACACTCCCCAACTGAATTGCAAAGGCCCTGAATAAGATTTTCCCCATGATCAGACATCACGTAGGCTACCTATCAATGTCTTTTTCCCCCTGGACTTCATCCTGCCAGAACCTCTGGCCCCTGTTCCTGACGGGCTGGTGCTCTCTCGGTGCAACTTCTGTCCTGGGGCTTCCTTATGCTTGTCTCCTGTGATGGATTCCTGTGTTCCTGCCTCTGGTATCTTAGGTTTTCTTGGGTTACTCCCTCATTTTCATGGAGCACATCCTGTAGTGACTTTCTATGAAAGGATGAGCCAGAAGTGAAAGTGTTGAGATCTTGCCTGGCTGGAAATGGCCTTATTTTCTACACTCTCATTTCCTTAATAGTTGTGTGAGATGGAAAACTCCAGGTTGAAAACACTCTTTCTCAAAAATTTGAAGGCATTGCTTCATTGTCTTCCAGTTTCCAGTGCTGTTCTTGAGAATTCCCCTTCCAGTCCTATTCCAGAATCTTTCTTGTGAGACTTATCTTTTTGTTGTTCTTCTATAGAAACTTCTAGTGCTTTCTTGTTGTCTTCAGTGTTCTGAAATGTTACGAAGATATGACTTAGTGTAGGCCTCTTTGTCATTTGTTTTTTCTGGATGGACCCTTTGAATCTAGAGGCCTGCTCTCCTACTCTGGGCCATCTATTACTTTGCTAATTTTCTCCTCTGTATGTTCTATTTCTTAAACTTCTATTCGTTGGCTATTGGATTACCTGGATTAATCCTTTAGTTATAGAAATATTTTCTTGCTGCTCCATCTCTCTATATGATGGGGAATTTCCTCATTTAAAAAATTGTTATCACTTTATCTTACCTCTCTGAGGATGCCAATTAGTTTCTGAAGGTTGTTTCCCATTACATGTGTTGCCTTTGTTTTCTCTAATTTGTCCCCCTATTTCTATGCTTCATTTTAGTTCCTGTCTTTCATATGGGAGTCTTCACCCAAATGCCCAGTAATTCTTGCATGACCACTCCAGTTAAACAGGGGACACGCTGAAAAGCTGAACGAAAACATGACTGAAGCCTGGTGATGAGCTTTGCTGTAGGGTGATAGGACTACCCATCCCCGGACAACATTTCACCTGAATATTTTCTCCAAGCAAGAGTCATTCTCCTACTGCGGATGGGTGAGGCTGGGACACACCTGGGTGCAGCACAGTGGGAGCAGGTGGGAAGGTGCCTGGATGCACTTTCCCATGAGTCCCTCTTGCTCTCTGCCCAGGGCCACACGTCCTGTCTTTCACTATGTCAGCTCTTCCTGAGTCTGGACCTCTGGACTCCTGGGACCAGGGTGGGGTAGGAGTTCCCACCTGGCAACATGGAGGCGTGAAGGGGACATAATGGGAAACCTTATACAGACTTTGGACCGATGTCTCTGTTCCCAGCCCCACTTGGCCGACGCTGGCCTCTCCAGGTGCTGGGCCTCCCTGGGTCTGCAGAGCACATCAGTCCCCTCCTCTGGGTGCTGATCAGGTGCTGCGCTCCCTTCCTATGTGAGTCTCCACGCTTCATCCGATTTCCATACTCACTAACCTATGGCTGCCTCTCATTCATGATTCTCTTGGACCCTATAGGTTTTTGCTTTTTTTTTTTTTTGTCATTTACTGGAGCTTCATGAGACAAAGGAAATGAACACTTGTGTTGACTACGCCCTGTTTCATTGGCAATCTCCCTACCAACTTTGTAAGATTTTTCTCAGTACCGAATAGGATCATCTCTACAGAAGTGCTTTGCAACGGCTAAAATGTCATACAAATGTGATCTATCATCATTTGTTTTTGAAGACACCTTGATAGATTTTTCTGCTGTGATGTCCTCTCGCTCCTTTTGACAAAATAATCACTTCGGCAATGGCAGCCACCCATCTGGCAATAATTCTTCAAGTCTCAAGATGAAAATCAATCAACCGCTCCCAATGATAAGTTAGATACAGAGCGTTGAAAATACACAGCAATTTGTTACCTGAAGGAAATGTATCATTCTTGGAGTTTTGGCAAAAGTCCTTTAGCTGCTTCAGCTCAAGGCATTGGCTCCTAGGGGCCCGCCATGGTCCCCAGGTGGAGGCCGAGTCCCCTGTCCCCGAGGGCCCGCTGTGCACAGCCCTCTTCAGCCCTTCCCATCTGCTTCCTTGTTTGTGTCAGCCTCCAGGCGTGGGTTGTGCCTCACCCATCTCTCTGTTGCCAGCACCCAGCACAGTGCCTGACACACAGTGGTTCTCCAGTGTTTGATGAAGTGAATGTAGACGTTACCTCCTACATTCAAATATTACTCAGTCTTTGGGGAAAATACTTCCACTCTAAATATCAAGAAAACAAGAGTTCTGAAGTTCTTCTCGCCCCACAAAGAGAAAGAGAAAATTGAGGCTTGTTGAACAGATTGCTTCATCTTTTGGTGCAACGGGAGAGGACAGAGAATTGAAGCCACGGTTCTGGCAGCCCCAGGCACAAGTGGTGAACACAGGCAGGAGGCAGCGGGGATCCTGGCAGCAGCGATGTTCCAGGAGAAACACCTGCTCTGCTGGCAGCGGGAAAGAAAGACCCAGAATAGCACAGGCGCTCCCACTCAGAGCGGGAACGCCCCTTCCTGCAGGCAGGAGTGGAATGTCAGGAGGGAGGCCTGGTGGAACTGACTTGAAAAATTTCCCCATGAAAAGGACTTGAATTTCCCCTTCCACGGGAAGAGAAAGAAACCAACACCTTTCTTGGGGGGAGGGGGGGGGGTTGTTCCAGGCTCACAGGGTAGGCATGCCAGCTTGCAGGAAGCGCACAGGCCTGCAAGTTACTCAGGTAAGACTAGCCACCCGTGAGGCATGGGGCCAGGAGCCCGTGGGGGAGGCTCTCTCAGCAGCACAGGGATGAAGCCACTGAGCAATACACTGACCCTCTGTTGGGAGCAGCCCCTGGTGAGCACTGCATTCTGAGTTCTAGGGGCGGGTCCGGGGTGGGGGTAGGGGGTAGAGGGTGGATGGTCTTGGAGGAATGGAGAGAAGCAACCAAAACAAGTAAGTGAGGAAGCCCACACTTAAGAAAACAAGGGGCCAGAACCAAAACCTGAGCCATGAAGACCATATTATTAACCATCTGGACTCACTCTCTTATAGCTTCTCCATTAGTGTCCAAAATAGCCCCTCCAGCTCTATGGACAGAGCATGGGCCTGCGGACCGAAGGGTCCCGGGTTCGATTCCAGGCAAGGGCACATACCTTGATTGCAGGCTCCACCCTGGTCCGGGTTCGTGCAGGAGGCAACCAACCAGTCGATGTGTTTCTCTCACATCAATATTTTTCTGTCTCCCCCTTCTCTTCCATTCTCTCTAAAAAATCAATGTAAAAGTATCCTCAGGTGAGGATTAAAAAATTAAAACAAACAACAACAAACACACACACACACACACACACACACAAACTAGGCCCTTCAGATGTTTCTTAGGAAAAGGGTCCTGTGGTCCCAGAAGTTTGGGGAACGCAGTGAACTGTACACTCCTTTTTGGGATTCACGGGGAACTTCAGCATCTGCAGGGCCCTGAGGGATTCTTCCTGAAAGGAAAGATGACAAAAACTGCTCTACTTCGTTAACCCAGGGATTTCCAAACCGGTTCCCTTAACAGCCTATTAACTGGCGGTCCATCGACCATAAAAAGGGGCCGCCGTCCCACCCAGACACGACTCTTGCCTTTGCCAATGACACACCGTTTAGAATTTTACAGTGAAAGGAAGATGTAGTTAGAAACATTCCTTGTGAATTTTCAAATCTCTTTTTCTCAACACGTTAGAGTGGGAAATCCACCAAGTTTCTTAAATTTTGTTTTTTCCAATGAGCTTAAAAAATTTTTTTAGACCTGTTTTAGGTTCACAACAAAGTTGAGCAGAAAGGGCAGAGAGTTCCCATACACCCCTGTAACCCTGTACCCCAACATGAACATCCCCCGCAGAGAATGACCTTTGTTCCAGTTGATGAACATTGAGTAACACCTCATCATCACCCGGAGTCCATTGTTTACATCGGGGTTCACTGTTGGCGTCGTACACTCTATGGGTTTGGGCTATGTACAATGGCCTATACCTACCATTGTGGTATCAGAGTGGTTTCACTGCCCTAGCCATTCCCTATGCTCTACCTGTTCATTCCTTTTTAAAAAATATATATTTTATTGATTTTTTACAGAGAGGAAGGGAAAGGTATAGAGAGTTAGAAACATCGATGAGAAAGAAACATCGATCAGCTGCCTCCTGCACACCCCTTACTGGGTATTGTGCCTGCAACCAAGGTCCATGCCCTTGACCGGAATCGAACCTGGGACCCTTGAGTTCGCAGGCCAACGCTCTATCCACTGAGTCAAACTGGTCAGGCTACCTGTTCATTCTTCCTTCCTCCTAACCCCTGGCAACCACTGACCTATATACTCTCTCCATAGCTTCACGTTTTCCATAAGGACATATAGTCAGAATCCTTACAATAATTTATTGTTGTTAAATCTCATTGTATTTCTATGTAAATGGACTTTTTAAAAAAAGGCAGTGGAGAAATAGCACCGCGTCCACTGCCTTGGTCTTCACCTTTTTAAAAATTTTCTTTCTTTTTAAAATTTTTTAAAAATATATTTTTGTTGATTTCAGAGAGGAAGGAAGAGGGAGAGAGAGATAGAAACATCAATGATGAGAGAGGATCATTGATTGGCTGCCGCCCGCACACCCACACTGAGAATCCAGCCTGCAACACAGGCATGTGCCCTGCCCGGGATTCAAATCCTCACCTCCTGGTTCATAGGTGGATGCTCAACCGCTGAGCTCTGCTGGCCGAACTTGTTGTTTGTTTTAGTGTTTGCTTTTTTTACAGGGTTTCTCAGCCTGAGTACAATTAGCATTTTGGACAGATAATTCTTTGTTGTGGGGGCTTTCCTGTGTATTGTAGGATATTTAGCAGCACCCAGCCTCTACCCACTGGATGCCAGTAGGATAATCCTTCCCTAAGTGTGACAATCAAAGATGTCTCTGACATTGCCTAATGTCCCTTTGTAGGCAAAATCACCCTGATAAAGAACCACAGTTCAAGAAAATTCAGAAGTATTTTATATCTGATTACTTACCTTTGGTAAGCATTTGGTCACCTAAAATATTGGGCATAAAGACCAAATAATTATTATGAAGTTTCCTAAAAAAAAAAAAAATGGAACTACCACATGGTACAGTAATTCCCCTTCTGGCATTTATCTGAAGAAAAGGAAAACACTGCTGTGAAAAGATATCTGCATCCCCATGGTCACTGCAGCAGTATTTACAATGGCCAAGATGTGGGAACAGCCTGAGTGTCCGTCGATGGATGAATGGATGAAGATGAGTGTATTTAATCTATTAGAAATACACACACACACACACACACACACAGAAACATTATTCAGCCACAATAAGAACAAAATCTTGCCATTTGCTACAACACTACAACATGGATGGACCTGGAGGGCATTATGAAAAATATCAGAACATCAGACAAAGAAAGCCAAATACCTTATGATCTCATTTTAAGTGGAATCTAAAAACAAACAAACAAACAAAAAACCAATCCAAGTTCATAGCTACAGAGAACTGATCTGTGGTTGGCAGAGGTGAGGGTTGGGGGTGGGTACAATGGGTAAAGGTGGTCAAAAGGTACAAACTTCCAGTGATAAGAGAAATAATTCCTGCGGATGCCATGTACAGGATGACAACTATAGTCAACAATACTGTACTGCATATTTGAACGTTGCTAAGAGAGTAAATCTTAAAAGTCCTCAAAACAAGAAAAAATAATTTGTAATTTGTGTGGTGATGGACGTTAACTGGGTTTATTGGGATCAGTTTGCAATATTTACAAATATCAAATCATGTGAGACTAAAATAATGTTATACGTCAGTTATAGGTCAATTACAAATTTTGAGAAACCTACATCTCACATAACAAAGCTGCATTAGCCTTTGGCTGGGCCAGCACACTAGTAAGTGGGATTGTAAGATGAAAGGAAAAAGAAGAGGTTGTTTTCTCCCTGAAACCATGAAAGGAAAACAGTGGAGTCCTCATTTTGGGGTTGTTTACATGTCTTCTCTTGATGTGAAAGCAGTGTGGTCCTGTTCAAGGATTCTTTTCAACGTTCACAGAGGAGAAACGGTTGGTCTCTTTAAGAAATAAAAGCTAATACTTGGTTTACCCATCATAGGCTGTAAAGTCAATCTGATAGAAATTAAAAGTTTTAAAAAAATCTGTTAGAGCCCTACTAGCTGGTTTGTTCAGTGGATAGAGTGTTGGCCTGCAGACTGAAGGGTCCCGGGTTCCATTCCATTTGGGGGCACATGCCAAGGTTGTGGGCTCGAGTTCCAGTGGGGTGCATGCAAAGAGGCAACAAATCAATGATTCTTTCTCATCATTGGTCTCTCTCTCTCTCTCTTTCTCTCTCTCTCTCTCTCTCTCTCTCTCTCTCTCTCTCTCTCTCCTTTCCTCCCTCTCTGAAATCAATAAAAATATATTAAAAAATAAATAAAAATGAAATGAAAAAATCTGTTAGAAATTTACGTGTGGGATATCTCTGGTCTAATGAACTGTGAACAAGGGGGGTGAGACCACATACTAAATGCTGGGCAAACTTCCCAAAAGGTGCATTTGGAAACAGGGGGGGACTCTCACCATATCACCCATCAAAAAGACAAAAAGAAAATTTTTTTTTACTGTCATCTCTTGCTCTTTTAATTAAATCCAAAATCCTTAGTTCTTCACATCCTCAACCAGGCCCTGAAAGGCCTGATCCTGCCCATCCTGCCAGCTGTTTTCACATCCCTTCTCACCTCCACCCCTACTCTTTTAAGTCGGATTGGATCTCATGCCACTTCAGGGCTTTTGCAAATGCTGTTCCCACTGCCTGGAATACACTTTTCTCCTCCAATCCTTACCCCTTTCCGAATGCCTTGAAAATGCCTGAGCTCCCTTAGATCTCATTTTGAATGTTGCTTCATTACCCCCAAGGCTTAGGTAAATCTGTTATATTCTGAGAATACGTACTTGTCATGAACTCATCATTAGTGATCATTTAATTTTGTCTCCTTCGCTGAACTTTAACCTGCATGTATTTGTTGTAGTGAGTGCCCAGTACATAGTAACAGTACCTGGTGCATAGAATGTGCTCAGAAGCACCTGACTGATGAATTAGATCATTTCTATTTTCAGTTTCGATTTTGTTTTAAAATGTTACAAAAGTAGATTCCTTCCTTGCTAAGTCAACTTGTGTCTATCTAGCTTCTGACTCCAGAATCCTAATTTTCTCTATTTCCTCTTTTTCAACTTTTCCCAAGGATCTTCTTTAGACCAAGGGCTGTGTCGTAGGCCTCGACCCCTTAAATTTTTTTTTTAAATCAGTTCTTCTGAACATTTCATATCCTGCTTTTTGTTTTCATTCCTGCTAATGCTATTTAGCAAGTTCTGCCCCTTTCAGAGAATGTTCAGTAAACATTCTCATTGGTGATGGCAGCCTAGTATTTCATCACGTGGAGGGTGTATGTAACTACTCACTATTGGGGAGAATTTGTGGTGTTTTCAGCTTTGAGAACATGTGGAAATATGCCACGACAAAGATCATCATACACAAATTTTCCCACATCCCTGGTTATTTTCTCAGGATAAATTTCTAGAAATAGAACTTCTAAGTTCAAAGGTAGGAAGTCTAAACATATTGTGTCCAGCCCTGACCAGGTAGCTCAGTTGGTTAGAGCATCATCCCCATCTGCCAAGGTTGCAGTTTTGATCGCAGCTCAGGCACATATAAGAAACAACCAATGAACACATGCATAAGGGGAACAACAAATCGATGTTTCTCTCTCCCTTCTCTCTTTCAAAATTAAAAACAAACAAACAAACAAATAAATAAAATAAACATATTTTTTCACTTTTATCCCATCAGAGGAAGCCTGCTTCTCACACGTAACTCAGTGTTCATGGGCGTTATCCTGCTGATTCTGTACCCAGCATTCACTTTGTTCTGTCTGCCGATTTCCTGTATGTCTTACCGCTGCCTAAAGGGCAACCGCATTGCTTGACTTCCAGGTCACATTACTTCTCTGATCGATCTGTTCACTGAATAAATATTTATTGAGCACCTACTATGTGCTAGAAACTGTGCTTGGCAAAGTAAAGTAAACCACTAACCAGTCAGAGAAAGACCAACACCCTATGATCTCACTTATATGTGGAATCTAATGAACAAAATAAAGAAGCAAACAAAATAGAAACAGACCCATAGATACAGAGGACAGACTGACAGTGGTTAGAGGGGAGAGGATTGGGGGACTGGGCGAAAAAAGGTGAAGGAATTACGAAAAACAGCAACAAACTACTCCTCACAGACACAGACAACAGTATGGTAATTATCAGAGGAGAAGTGGGGTGGGCGGAAGTAGAAGAGAGTATAGAGGGAAGAAATGGTGACAGAAGGAGACTTGACATTGAGTGGAAAACACACAATAAAGTAAACAGATGATGTATTTTAGAATCGTACACTTGAAATGTATATAATTTTATTTACCAATATCACCCCAACGAATTCAGTAAATAAATTAAAAAAAAAACAAAACTTAGACGACCTCTTAGATGCCAAAAGTGCAGGCAGGGCCCCCATCAGTCAGGAACAACACAGGAAGACAGAGACAGAAGCTGGGTCACTGCAGCAGAGCTGAGCCCAGGTGATGCCAGGCAGGTGGAATGAACAGGAGCCTCTGAATCCATAGGCGCATGGGCACTGAGACTGGCACTGCCTTGCACCCCACAATCCAACACTAGTTTCCAGATGCTCTCCTAGGTAAGCTCTTTGCGCAGAGACCATTCCTTTCATATCTTCTGATGATGGACCCTCTGCTCAACTGTCAGTCTGTCCTCTGTATCTATGAACCTGTTTCTATTTTGTTTGCTTCTTTATGTTCATTAGATTCCACATATAAGTGAGATCATAGGGTGTTTGTCTTTCTCTGACTGGTTAGTGGTTTACTTTACTTTGCCAAGCACGGTTTCTAGCACATAGTAGGTGCTCAATAAATATTTATTCAGGGGAGCACAGTGAAGAATGAAGTTGTTGATTCATTCTTCCATTTGCTCCTCAAAATGTCTAGGCAGGAAAGTACTATTGAGCATAGCTGTGTAGGAGGCACGTATTGTTTAATACATGGAAAGTGGCTGGAGTGACGAGTCACAGAAGTACCATCGCGTGGACATTCAACCTACACGATGGCCAGGCAGAAAGGTTTCTAAAAGCACCCACTAGCGTGAGGCCGGAACAGAGGTCTCCACTGGGAATTATTTGCAAAGATCATTCCCTAGGAGAGAAAAAGGAGCCCGACAAGCTTTTTATATTTGTGTCAAACTCCTCTAATTCTTGAAGGGTAATTTGGGGGAATTTGCATACTTCTGGGTGGCTAACCTCAGTCTCACAGAACACATAGACATATTTTTCAAATTGAATAGGATCTTAATTCCCAATGATGGGTTTTGTAAATGCAGGATCAGCCCAGTACTTTGAGTGAATAACGGTTCTGAAGAAACGATGCAAGCTGTAACTTCCTGCCTTCACTGTGCACTGAAGTTACTATTAACCGCTCCGGTTATAACCTGCAAAGGAGAAAAATACACCAGCCCAGTCATTTGGAAATTGTTCGGCTATGACTGCTCTTGTTTATTTGTTTGCTTTTTATCCTAAGCAAGTTGTTTTTACCTCTCTGTTCCTCAGTTTCTGCATCTGTAATACAGAGATGGCCAAGGAAAGTGAGTAATAAGGGTTGTTGAGATTACATGAGTTTACATGTATGTAAAGGGCTTAGAGATCAATGGCTATTACATGTGAATGCTTACCAAATGCTAGCTATTATTAGTAGTACTAGAGGCCCAGTGCACAAAATTCATGTGTGGGTACGGTCCCTAGACCTGGCCTGCGATCAGGGCCATCTTCCCCGGCTGCCAGCAGCAGGCCCCACCCCCCACCAGCACTCCCCTTCCACTCCCCCACCCCTGTTCTTGGTTCCCCATTCAGTGATTGGAGCCTGCTGGCCAGGGGGAGGGACTGAGAGGTTGGCCATTCCCGCTCACTGGCCCTGCACTCTCTGTGTGTGGGGCAACTGACAGGGTGGGGGCCTCGGCCTGGTGTTGCCTGTGTCCGCAGCCACCCACCCCTGCTTCCCCGTTCCCCATAGGGCATCAGAGCTTGGAAGCTGGGGGGAGGGACTGAGAGGTTAGCTGGCAGGCCCTAATTGGGTGATCAGGTCCTGTGGGCTGGGGGCAGCTCCTGTGTTGAGCGTCTGCCCCTGGTGGTCAGTGTGCATCATAAGGACCAATTGTTCTGCTGTTCAGTCAATTTGCATATTATCCTTTTATTATATAGGAGGATTATCATTGTTAAAATACATACAAACTGACACTTAGTTCATATCTTCCTAGACTATTTAGTGCTTTCATTAAATCAAAGCTAGTTTTCAAATTATTGGGTGAAGATATATTTTTCTTGGTGATTACCAAATTCTTTGGGTATAATGAGAATTTTGAATATTTCAATGAATTAGATTTGTCAGGATGAAAACTGAAACCTGAGAGGATTAGGTGACAAAATATATGTAAAGTGCAGAGTCTCTGTGATGATAACTTTGCAGGGAAAACTGTATTGTCTTCTAGATTGAGGACAGCATGAAAGAAGGTAGAAACAGCTGCAGAATATAAAAGTGGTTGCAAGCTGAGACATATAGAAATGACAATGACTGGGGTGTGTGAGTACTAGCAAAGAAGCAGAGATGAGCCTGGTTGTGTAGTTCAGTTGGTTAGAGCATTGTTTCTATACACCAAGGGTGCAGGTTCAATTCTTGGTCAGGGCACGTATAAGAATCAACCAATGAGTGCATAAATGAGTGGAACAACAAATCTCTCTATCGCTTTCAAATCAATAGATGAAAAAAATTTTAAAAAAGAAACAGATGAATGTGCATAATCATGACAGATACAGGAAGTAATGTTTGAGTAGGTTTTATCATTTCTATGGGAGATTTAGGTACTGAATCAAGAATGTAGTGAAACAAAGAGAAAAAAAATGAAGACGACGGGTAGAAGGAATCAAATATCATTGGACAGCACTGCTCTAGTAGAGAGAGCATGGCAATCACAGGAAGAGGCCTTCCTGTGCCTCAGTTTACCAACTATAAAATGAAAATGAAATGGAGGCAATTTTGCACTACATTGCAAAGTTAGAAATAGAAAAGGAGTAAATGTTAAAGTTCCTTATAAGAGACTAGAGGCCCAGCACACAAAACCACGCAAGACCCAGACCCACAGTGCCGGTGGGACCCAGACCCGCCATGCCTCGAGATCCATCAATGCACCTCCTGGTGACCAGTCATTTGGTCGTTACGCCGTTATAACGCTACGCTCACTGGCTTTTAAAAATATATATATTTTATTGATTTTTTTTTACAGATAGGAAGGGAGAGGGATAGAGAGAAACATAGATGAGAGAGAAACATTGATCAGCTGCCTCCTGATCAAGGTACATGCCCTTGACCGGAATCGAACCCGGGACCCTTCAGTCCCCAAGCCAACGCTCTATCCACTGAGCCAAACCAGTCAGGGCACTGGCTTTTTATACTATAGATATTCGTGAATATTGTCATATCATCGCATATGGATATTGTCATATACTAGTATCTCATATTGTCATGTATTTTCTTTTCCAGATAAATTTTGGACTCACTCTGCTAATTTCTAATGAAATTCTTTTGGACTTTTTGTTGATCCCTAGTTAAATGTACAGGTTAATTTGGGGAGCATAAACAATTTTAACATTAGATCTTTCCTAGTGGGAATGGGACATGCCTGTCCATTTTTCCTAATCTTTTGTGTGCTACAGAGGAAATTTTGACTTTTCTTCCTAAAGCCTCCTTACATTTCTTATTTTGTTTATTCCTAGACATTTTACATTCTTTGCTTGTTTTGTTGATTGATTGATATGTTTTTATTGGTTTTAGAGAGAGGAAGGAAGAAGGGAAGAGAAAGAGAGAGAGAGAGACAGAGAGACAGAGAGAGAGAGAGAACATCTCAATCGGTTGCCTATGTAACCTGGGCATGTGTCCTGACCAAAGATTAAACCAGCGACCTTTTAGCACACAGGACGATGCTCAACCACTGGCCAGGGCTGTTGCTATTTTAAATTGGACATTTTCCCATTATGTTTGTAACTGGCTTATGGGAAAAATATTTTTAAGATTGTATAACCAGTCACTTCACTTAATTGTCTTAGTATTTCAGTTGATTCTCTTGGAGTTTCCAACTACACAGATGTAGCAAGTGCAGAAAGAGAGAGAGAAAGATAATAATCTCTTCTTTTTCAATAATTAAACTCTTTTTTTCTCATTATCTCTTAGAGTGGCTAAAACTACCAGAACAACATTGAATAATCGTGGTGACAGAGTACACACCTTTTATGTTTGCTTCAGATATTTAAGTGAATGTCTGCAGTGTTTACCATTAAATATGTCAGTTGTCGACTTCAAGTAGAAATAGTGTATCACAGGAGAGAAGATTCCTTTGACTTTTTCCTTACTACTGTCTGGTTTTCCAGTTGATTACTTATTAGAGTTCCTCTTGCTCAAAGTACTTTTCCTAAGGCCCCGCTTAGTCTCATTTTGGTCAAAGGCCTTTAGATTCATCCCAATTTAAAACACATTATTGGGTTCATGGATTAGTAGTCATAATTTGCATCATCATCAGGACCTAAAATGTGAAGCCCTTTCTCAGTCAATATGGTAAAAATTACATTAAATTCAGAGGAAGAAATATTATACACAAGTGTCATATTTTCTTTTGTTTGTCTTAAGCATATTGTTACTGATTTCAGAGAGGAAAGGAGAAGGAGAGATAGAAACATAAATGATGAGAGAGAATCATTGGTCAGCCCACATGGGGGATCAAGCCCGTAACCTGGGCATGTGCCCCGACTGGGAATCGAATGGTGACCTCCTGGGTCATGGGTCCACGTTCAACCACCGAGCCCCGCGGGCCGGGCCTGTGCCATGTATCACTAGATGCTCCATCGAAGTGCTTCTCAAAGTGTGGTCCGCGGCTCACTTGAAGGTCCTGTTCGAGGTACAGACTGATGGGCTGTACCCCAGGCTCACTGGAGGAGAGATTATGGGGAAAGGGAAAGGGGAGTTGCATTCTCCATGAGCCCCCCTTATGGTCGAAAACCCGGCCACAGAGAAGAAAAGAGCAAGCAAAACAGACAAAGCTTCAAAAAGGAGAGGCGTTGAGTGCATTTGAACTTCACCAGCACCGAGTGGCAGAGCCAAATCCATCAGGTTATCGTGAATAACCTGGTTGTGAGCACGATAAAGGTGCTCAGCCACAACCCACTCCAGGCGCTGTTTGTCTCGGCTTCCTTCTGGCCATTTCTAGAAATTCCTTTAGCCACCGATTTTCCAGGCCAGGCTGTGGAGGCTGAAGGACAGGAACAAAGAGGAGGCTGAGCTGCTGGAACTCTCTTGTTCGGCTTCAGTCAGATAAGCCCCACTTTCTTTGCTATGTACTTTAGGGTTCTGAGCAATATTTGAAGAATAAAAGTTTGACAGTGACTGATGTATAGCCTTCAGCAGCACCTGAATTTTACTATAGAGTCGGGTCATTTTACGCTGGTGCACCTGGTGAAGACAAGGCTTGATTTGAGCAAGTTTGACAAAGTTCCTTTTATATTCTCCTCACTTCATATGTTTGTCTCAGAACATGACATCTCTTTCTGTCGGGACCCTGGCTTTGCATGTAAACGTGTAAAATGCATCTACAGCCTTAGTCAGTTTGGCTCAGTGGATAGAGCATTGACCTGCAGACTAAAGGGCTCTGGGTTCAATTCCAGTCAAGGGCACATGCCTGGGTTGCAGGCTAGATCCCCAGTTGGGGTTGTGCAGGAGGCAGCCAATCAATGTTTCTCTCTCATCATTGATGTTTCTGTCACTCTCTCCCTCTCCTTTCCTCTCTGAAATCAATGAAAATATATATTTAAAAAAATGCTTCAATAAATTCGAGAACATTTATAGCTGTTTATTATAATTATTATTAATAAGGAATACTCTAAAACTTGTATTTTTAATGTCTTAATTTTTCAATTACATTTGACATACATAATGGTTTCAGGCATATAACAGTGATTAGGCGTTTAAAACTTGTATTTTAGAAGTTTTAGAAAGGGATGCAAAACCGCAATGGGATAAATAAGTGAAAATGAATATGGGCTCTGCCCCAGTGAACCGGGCTCAGGACGAGGGTAGGAACTGGAGTTTCTGGCTGGAGCACTCTGATCCTTTTCTGTTTTGGCCAAGTTCCTCCCATCCTCTGGGTCTCAGTCCCTTTTTTGATATTGAAGATGCTGGAGCTTGAGATTTCCATGACTCATTCTAGCGCTAAAAGTTGATGACTACTTTTCATGTCAACGAATTCAGTGTAGATTGGTGCACATTGTCATAAATAAGAAAACTTTTTTCTGGCCAATTATTAGGCATAGAGTAATGTCCTGTACTGGCATACATTAAGACTAATTTATTCTAAAATTAATTAATTCAGCACAATAGTATTTACTTATCTGTAATTAAAAGCAAATTATTTTGAGGTTTAAAAAAATCTTCTAAGCTAATAATTATGTGTTT
This sequence comes from Murina feae, assembly GCA_004026665.1. NCBI lineage: Eukaryota > Metazoa > Chordata > Mammalia > Chiroptera > Vespertilionidae > Murina > Murina feae. The sequence goes on along the minus strand of PVJC01025396.1, from coordinate 6,085 downwards.
GTTTTTTTTCAAACATGGCATCATAAATTAACTTTTTATGTTCCATTAAGATAACCAGTTCATTGTGGACAAAGATGTCCCATGAACTCAAGCTCAGTACTTCATTTCTTTATCTTGGGCTTCGGTTCTCTTTATATTTATTTATTTTTATATAAACTTTAAAAAAATATTTTTATTGATTTCAGCGAGGAAGGGAGAGGGAGAGAGAGAGATAGAAACATCAATAATGAAAGAGAACCATTGATTGGCCACCTCCTGCATACCCGCTACTGGGGATCAAGCCCACACCCCAACCTGGACCGGGAATTGAACTGTGACCTCCCGGTTCATAGGTCAATGCTCAACCGCTGAGCTACACTGGCTGGGCTTTTTATATTTATTTTTCAAGACAAATTTTATTTTCTCAGGTAGGACTTTCCTCTCTCCCGCAGTTGGCAAAGCTGAAACTTCGAATGCTTTTTGTTGTTGACCACAACAGTTCTGTAATCCGTTATCATTGCCCACTGTTCAGAACAAAAATGAATTAAGTTGAATCAGAAATCTTTTATCTATTTAACAAATACCCTATGAGTACATCCCGCAGTCCTAGCAGTGTTCCAGAACATGGGAAAGAAGAAGAGGGGATGGCCATGACCTTGAGAAGCTCACCATTTTCCTGATGCACTGGAGAGAGAGGAAACCAGGCCACACGTATTTATGTCATGATGAGAATGATCCTTAATGAATCATCATTTTTACCACTTATTTTATTTTTACATGATGAGAGAGAATCATTGATTGGCTCCTTCCTGCACTCTCTACACTGAGAATTGAGCCCACAACCTGGGAATGTGACCCAACTAGGAATCGAACCATAACCTCCTTCCTGATTCATAGATTGACGCTCAATCACTGAGCCATGCTGGCTGGACTATTTTATTTAATTTATTTTATTCTTGTTTTAATATATTTTTTATTGTTGATAACATTACAGATATCTCCCATCCCCCCACTTTACCCTCCTCCACCCAGTCTGCCCCATGTCTTCATATTTTTACCTTTTAAACAAAATTCCTTAGCAACAGTTGCCTGTGAAACATACATTTGAAATGTTAACTATATGGGATTGCTCTGAAGCAGAGCTCTAGTAATATTTCCTCGTGATTGTCAAAACAACCTCAAAGCCAAGACAGTGAGTGGGATGAAGTAATTATTAATACTTGGGTATAAGCACCACTAGCAAAGCAGTAAAGACAGAAGCATGGAAATGACAGCTGCTATAATACATATATTTTCCCTCCCTGTCCCCTAAATGCTCTTATATTACTTCATAAAAGAGAGCTTTTGTGGCCTGGGTGGCTCAGTGGTTGAGCGTCGACCTATGAACCAGGAGGTCCAGGTTTGATTCCCCATCAGGGCTTATGCCCAGAGTGCGGGCTCGATCCTCTGTGAGGGGTGTGCAGGAGGCAGCCAATCAATGACTCTCTCTCATCATTGATGTTTCTCTCTCTCTCTCTCTCTCTCTCTCTCTCTCTCTCTCTCTCTCTCTCTTCCCTTCCTCTCTTCAATAAAAATATATTAAAAAAAATAAAAGAGCTTTTGTGATAAGGCATCTTAGTGGGAGAAAAGAATATGCAGATATTACATACAGAAGGAATTTTGTCTTACCTTTCCCTTCATCCCAGCTTATTTTTAGCCTAGAGATTGCACAGACATATTCCCATGAGGTTGGGTCCCACGAGGTTGGGTACAAGAACATACCTTAAGCAGTTCTCTGCAGTCAGACTCTCGCCTTGCACTTGGATGTGCCCTGCACCGTGTGAGCCCATCCTGACTTTCTATATGGTTCTCTCTCTGCTTTGCTGTGCTTTCCCATGTGGCACAGCGACACTTGATAGTGTCCCCAAGCGCAGTGTTTCTCCTCACTTCCCAGCTCCCTCACTTTTGTGAATTAGTTGGACACTGCTAGAAGGTTCTTTGTTTCCTGCTTTGTTGGAAAAGCTTTCAGGGGCCGTATCTCTGATCACTTGGTGTATTGAATGTCAGGCCTCGAATAAGCATTCTGCCCTGAGCTGATGGCAAACTAAGAGACTAACCAACCCTGTACTTTTCTTTGGATTCAACATAGGCAAGTCAGAAAAGCTCAGACCCAGCTCCCATGTGGAGCCCAGTCCACTCAAAAAAAAAAAAAAAAAAAATGAATTCACAGAATCCAGGCTAAATACTACCGTTAAAGGACATTGCATTCGCCACATTTCCATGAAAATGGCAGAGAGACCCGTACAAATGCCGTTACAAAAAGAAGGAAATCTTACCTTTTGCAAGAGCATGGATGGGCCTGGAGATGGTTATGCTAAGTGAAATGAGCCAGTCAGAGAAAGACAATACCGTATGATCGCATTGGAATCAATGAGCAACGTGAACGGAGGAACAAAATAGAAACAGAGGCACGGACACATGGAACAGACTGGCAGCTGTCAGAAGGGAGGAGGGAGGGGGGACTGGATGAAGAAAGATGAAGGGAGTAGTCAAAGAATGTATATGTATACGCCACGGACACAGACAACAGTGTGCTAACGGCCAGAGGGAAGGGGAGGAGGAGGCTGGGAGGAGGGGGTCAATGAGGGGAGGAGTGGGGACATCTGCAAGAGTGTCCACAAGAAAAATAAAGAAAAATAAAAAATAAGATCAGCCCTGACCGGTTTGGCTCAGCGGATAGAGCCTCGGCCTGCGGACTAAAGGGTCCCAGGTTCGATTCTGGTCAAGGGCATGTACCTTGGTTGCGGACACAACCCTGGTGGGGAGTGTGCAGGAGGCGGCTGATCGATGTTTCTCTCTCATTGATGTTTCTAACTCTCTATCCCTCTCCTTTCCTCTCTGTAAAAAATCAATAAAATATATTTAAAAAAAAATAAGATCAAATGCATTAGTCTATCTTGAAACAAAACTTCTACAGCAATACAACTTATTTTTATTATTTTTTAAAATATATTTTTATTGATTTCAGAAAGGAAGGAGGAAAGAGAGAGATAGAAACATCAATGATGAGAGAGGATCATTGATCAGCTGCCTCCTGCACGCCCCACAGTGGGGATGGAGCCTGCAACCTGGGCGTGTGCCCTGATGGGGAATCAAACCTGGACCTCCTGGTTCATAGGTCAATGTTCAACCACTGAGTCACACCAGCTGAGCACAGCAATATAATTTAGATAAAATACCTAAAACGCTAACCTAAAAAACAACAAATAAATAAATGCCAGAATACATCTTAGATTTTTTCTTACTGATTTATCAGGTTGTGGCAGATTTTAGAAGAGCAGAAAAAGATGTAACTTTCTACCATTTGGGATCAAATAAAAAAATTTTCAAAATTATTTAAAAAGTATTATTTGGTGATTATTTCTTTTGTCCATTTGAAAACAGAAGTAAATTAAAGAATCTAGTGGGCTTTGAAATCCTCCTACGTGTTAAAAAAAAATTACAGTCTCTCTCATGTAAGAATCTAGGGATCATTTTTTAAGATATATTTTATTGATTTTTTACAGAGAGGAAGGGAGAGGAATAGAGCGTTAGAAACATTGATCAGCTGCGTCCTGCACCCCCTCCCCCCCATGGGGATGTGCCCGCAACCAAGGTCCATGCCCTTGACCGGAATTGAACCTGGGACCCTTGAGTCCACAGCTTGATGCTCCAGCCACTGAGCCAAACCAGTTAGGGCTAGGCATCATTTTTGTATTGTAATTTAATTCCTTGTAATTCATGCTCTTTTCATGTGCTCTCTGAATTTTTTTTTTAAGCACCAGTGTTCTTAAGTAGAGAGTGGAGTCCTGAAACAACTCCAGTGCCATGTGCAGAATGTAAGGCACCGCCTGCCAGCTGGTAATGCTTGGGGCTGTGGTTTTCAAAATACATGTAATTAAGTACTCTGTTAAAATGATCCCGGAGTCCGCACGCCTGAGTTCGTGAACACAGAATGTGCTACTGGAGAATAAATGAGGGGAAGCGAGGGGCACCGAAGCTTGGGGGAGGATGATAAATACCAACGGGCTTAAGGCGAGGAGGCAGCCGCCAGCCTGCGCCCTGGGCCCTGTGCTGCTGGGAGCCGCGGGCGGGACCCAGGGGACAGGCACAGCCCCGCCTGACAGTCACTGGTGCACAGGCGGCTCCTGCGGCTCGGGGTGCACATCCACCCGGAGCCACGCGCGTGGGGGCTGCAGAGCTGGCCCAGCGCCGTGGACTTGGCAGAGCCGAGGCTCCGTGTCCCTGTCGCACCACAGGGGACCTTGAGGGATGCATCTGCTGTCAGAAGCCAGCTTGCCTAGGCATGGCCTGTGTGAATACAACTTGCTTATAGAGCAAGGCAAAAAGAGATACCCACACACCCAAACGTCAAAAGCCTATCAGCTCTGAAATTCCCGCCCCCCCCCTTTATTTTATTTAAATAGATTTTTATCCATTTTTTACAGAGAGGAAGGGAGAGGGATAGAGAGTTAGAAACATCGATGGGAGAGAAACATCGATCAGCTGCATCCTGCACACCCCCTACTGGGGATGTGCCCGCAACCAAGGTACATGCCCTTGACCGGAATCGAACCTGGGACCCTTGAGTCCTCAGGCTGATGCTCTATCCACTGAGCTAAACCAGTTAGGGACCTTCCACCCCCACCCCCTTTAAATAAATATTTATTGAAATAATGAGAACAAGAAGTGCACATGTTTATTTTAATGTTAAAAATATTTTTAAAATTAATTTCAGAGAGGACAGGAGAGGGAGAGAGAGAGAAACATCAATGATGAGAGAGAACCATTGATTGGCTGCGGCCCACACTGGGACCTGGGCCTGGGCCTGTGCCCTGGCCGGGAATCAAACAGTGACCTCCTGGTTCATAGGTCGACACTCAGTCACTGAGCCATGGCAGCCGGTCTATTTTAGTATTTTTATTGAGTTTTAGAGAGAGAAGAAGGGAGAGGAACACAGAGAGAGGGATGCCCAAGCAACTTCGCTACACTGGCAAGGGCTGGCATTTTCTCATGGTTTTACAAGGAAGGGTGGGCACATTTACCTACTGGGACTGTTTTAACGCACCAACTTTTAGTTGTCCAATTTGACATGTGCCTAGTGCTTTTGGCTGGCCTTTCGTTTAGTATTTGCTCATTTTAGGAGAAAAAGAATAAATATTAAGAGTATGAACCCCCGTTAAGCTGGTAAGTCTGATCGAATTTTTGGCTAAAATTGTACCTCAGAGGCTATGTATGGCATCAAGGGTACATAATACCTAGTGGCTTATCTTTTTGTGATAACAGTATCTGCTGACAGGTACTATAAACCTGAGACATCCATTGTACCAGTAAAGTTCCCACCAGCTCTCCCTCTGAGGTTTCAGCGGCTCTCGGTAGACCTTCTTTTAAAAAATATATTTTTATTGATTTCAGAGAGGAAGGGAGAGGGAGAGAGAGCGATAGAAACATCTATGATGAGAGAGAATCATTGATTGGCTGCCTCCTGCACACCCCCTACTGGGGAACAAGATGGCAACTCAGATAGGTGCCCTTGACCAGAATCTAGCCTGGGGCCCTTCAGTCTGCAGGCCGACACTCTATCCACTGAACCAAACTGGCTAGGGCTCGATAGTCTTTTATTAGAGAGTTTATTCATTAAAGATTGCAAAATACAATATTTTAATTGTATCGCTCCTTCTTTATAAAAGGCTCTCTTATCTATTATTTGATGACCTAAGAAACAGCTCATAGAGAAAAGACAGAATCAATGCTTGATTCTTTATTTTTATTTACTCATTTTTGGCATGGAGAGCTGTTGCCTTCCCATCCTTCAAAGTTGACCAACAAATCTATTTTTGGAACATGACTGCAAACCCGTGGATGTCATCATGTCCGCTGTATCTCAATATGCTGCAGTTTATTTATTTATTTATTTAATGCTCAAAATAGCCCCTTCCGGCTAGAAGCCCTGGGCCCTTCTGCCTGACCCGGAAGTCTTTGACAGTTTCTTTTGCTTCTGGTGTAACAAGATGTTCCGGCTCAGAGGAACATGTTAATGAAGAAGTGATCAGCAAAACTGAGAGTGTAAGAAACATGTGGGACAAAC